>BMAO01029329.1:0-21223 GCA_019973975.1 Trichonephila clavata
TTATTTTTTAAAGCTTGTTTTTTTAATTCCTTTTAACCGCTTTTCAATCTTATGGTTTTTTTCGTAGGGATACATTTTCGATTTTAATCCTACATATTCTGTCATAATATTTCCTTTGTTTTCGTCTTTCATTTTCCCGATGACTTTATTGCTAACTAGAGGTAAATTAAAAATGTTATTTGTGTCATAGTCTGAAGTGTCATATAAGTTAATATCGTCTTTCATGTCACTATAAAAACCATCAGTCTTTATTTCATATATAAAGGAATCGGTGTCTGTATTACTTTTATCGGTGCCTTACTTTTGAGTCGTAACGGTGCTTCATGTACTCATAGTGAAAAGAATACATCAGGACTTTTGATAAGTCTAAAATCGTCATTCCTACCTGTATTGGTTTCAAGAATTTGATTTGGTTTTTTTTTAAGATGAATGGTTATTAAGTTTTCAGAAAATATTGTACGACAATTAAAATTTGGTTTCGCTTTCGAGCTTGCTCTTCTGTTGAGCTTAAACGTCTTCTTCTTACATTTTCCATCGTTTTCCCAAATATGATATTATTCATTAGTTTGTAAAAATCCTTTTGAAAGTCATTTACAGCTTTAGTTCTTAATTCTGTATTGTAATCTATGTCATTTTTAAGCCAAGGCGACTGAAAAATTTTTAAACCACGATGAATTTTTTTTTCAAGACTAACCCTAATTTTAAATAAAGCTTTAAATTTGAATAATGGAGAATATATTTTGTTTTTGGTTCCAAAGTAGTTTAAAGTCCAGGTTCTCTACAATTAGGTGGGGGTTTATTTTCAGGGACAAGGGGAAAATCTGAATGTTTGTCATGAAAATTGGAAGGGTAGTCAAGATCCACTTCCAAGATGTAACCTACATCTGAGTCATCTGATAAATTTAAAATATCCTGTTCAATTAAATTGCCATCACTCCAAACAAAATCCTTTAAGGGTAGATATTTACTCATCGCGTAACCGTACAAATTATTTGCGTCAAGATACATTAAATATTTTATCTCCTCATCTGGATTAAAATTAGGCATATATTTGTTGTTAGCTATAGCATAACGATTGCAACACTGACTTATACCTCCTCTTACACCATTTTCTATAAAAAGAAGCATGTCGTAATCTGTGAACAGTTCGATAGCTACTTTAGTATGTAATAGCATAGCATCCCACGATAAAGCTGGGGTGGTAAAGTACCAACAAGCATCAAGTTTATAAGTGTGCATGCATATTTTTCTAAAATTTTCAAAGAGATCGGTTAACAATAGGACATCTGTTTTTACATATAGATCACAGTATTCCCCAAGATTATTTAAATGAAACTGATTAAACACTTTACAGGCGTGATTATAATCCTCTACACTTATAGCCTCTTCATTTAGTTTATTGTAAAATTTACTAATAGGTGGCAAACAAGTATCTTTACATTTGTCAAAACTGTCAAAATAATCATACGGAAAAACTCCTTTTCTTAAAAGTAAATCTATTTTTTCTGAATCAAAATAATGTTTCATGTATTTAAATTCATCTTTTTTTAATGTTTTTATCAAGGTTTCCGAACTATAGGACATGAATTTGAAAGAATCTATAAACCTTATCTGGAAATCGTTTGAAATATTTTTACTGAAGGAAATATATTTTTCTTCAGTGTTCGGAATTAAATTAATTTGTTTTTTATCATATCCCAACTCCTTAATAAAAATATGAGCGTCATACCCAGAAAGATTATGGAAAAAAATAGGCAAAAATTTGCGGGTGTTCATTGCTAAATTGCAAGTATTACAAGGACCATTATATTTTTGAGTAACATGATTGTGATCCTTAACCTTGATATTGTTTTCGCGAAAGAAGAAATGGACACGAAAAAGGAAATGTCCGAAGAAAGTGACCAGTTGGCAATGTCTCCTTCCTGCTGTCACCTGAACAAAAAAGTTCGCTTGGTCGTCATGGTTACCAGTCCCTTGAGAACTCAGTTTCAATGATCTATGGCTCATATAGTGCCCTTTTATTCCTCTTAGAAATAGCCACCGAAAGTAGTGATTACTAGTCCAGGCGACCATTAAGGAACTGCAGTCTTATCTTGGAAGAGGAATAAAAGGGCACTATATGAGCCATAGATCATTGAAACTGAGTTCTCAAGGGACTGGTAACCATGACGACCAAGCGAACTTTTTTGTTCAGGTGACAGCAGGAAGGAGACATTGCCAACTGGTCACTTTCTTCGGACATTTCCTTTTTCGTGTCCATTTCTTCTTTCGCGAAAACAATATCAAGGTTAGGGATCACAATCATGTTACTCAAAAATATAATGGTCCTTGTAATACTTGCAATTTAGCAATGAAAACCCCCAAATTTTTGCCTATTTTTTTCCATAATCTTTCTGGGTATGACGCTCATATTTTTATTAAGGAGTTGGGATATGATAAAAAACAAATTAATTTAATTCCGAACACTGAAGAAAAATATATTTCCTTCAGTAAAAATATTTCAAACGATTTCCAGATAAGGTTTATAGATTCTTTCAAATTCATGTCCCATAGTTTGGAAACCTTGATAAAAACATTAAAAAAAGATGAATTTAAATACATGAAACATTATTTTGATTCAGAAAAAATAGATTTACTTTTAAGAAAAGGAGTTTTTCCGTATGATTATTTTGACAGTTTTGACAAATGTAAAGATACTTGTTTGCCACCTATTAGTAAATTTTACAATAAATTAAATGAAGAGGCTATAAGTGTAGAGGATTATAATCACGCCTGTAAAGTGTTTAATCAGTTTCATTTAAATAATCTTGGGAAATACTGTGATCTATATGTAAAAACAGATGTCCTATTGTTAACCGATCTCTTTGAAAATTTTAGAAAAATATGCATGCACACTTATAAACTTGATGCTTGTTGGTACTTTACCACCCCATCTTTATCGTGGGATGCTATGCTATTACATACTAAAGTAGAAAGAACTATCGAACTGTTCACAGATTACGACATGCTTCTTTTTATAGAAAATGGTGTAAGAGGAGGTATAAGTCAGTATTGCAATCGTTATGCTATAGCTAACAACAAATATATGCCTAATTTTAATCCAGATGAGGAGATAAAATATTTAATGTATCTTGACGCAAATAATTTGTACGGTTACGCGATGAGTAAATATCTACCCTTAAAAGATTTTGTTTGGAGTGATGGCAATTTAATTGAACAGGATATTTTAAATTTATCAGATGACTCAGATGTAGGTTACATCTTGGAAGTGGATCTTGACTACCCTTCCAATTTTCATGACAAACATTCAGATTTTCCCCTTGTCCCTGAAAATAAACCCCCACCTAATTGTAGAGAACCTAGACTTTAAACTACTTTGGAACCAAAAACAAAATATATTCTCCATTATTCAAATTTAAAGCTTTATTTAAAATTAGGGTTAGTCTTGAAAAAAAAATTCATCGTGGTTTAAAAATTTTTCAGTCGCCTTGGCTTAAAAATTACATAGATTACAATACAGAATTAAGAACTAAAGCTGTAAATGACTTTCAAAAGGATTTTTACAAACTAATGAATAATATCATATTTGGGAAAACGATGGAAAATGTAAGAAGAAGACGTTTAAGCTCAACAGAAGAGCAAGCTCGAAAGCGAAACCAAATTTTAATTGTCGTACAATATTTTCTGAAAACTTAATGACCATTCATCTTAAAAAAAAACCAAATCAAATTCTTGAAACCAATACAGGTAGGAATGACGATTTTAGACTTATCAAAAGTCCTGATGTATTCTTTTCACTATGAGTACATGAAGCACCGTTACGACTCAAAAGTAAGGCTCATGTATACAGACACCGATTCCTTTATATATGAAATAAAGACTGATGGTTTTTATAGTGACATGAAAGACGATATTAACTTATATGACACTTCAGACTATGACACAAATAACATTTTTAATTTACCTCTAGTTAGCAATAAAGTCATCGGGAAAATGAAAGATGAAAACAAAGGAAATATTATGACAGTATATGTAGGGATTAAAATCGAAAATGTATGCCTACGAAAAAAACCATAAGATTGAAAAGCGGTTAAAAGGAATTAAAAAAACAAGCTTTAAAAAATAAAATAACATTTGAGGACTACAAAGTCTGTCTTTTTAATCAAAAATTAAAATATGCTGACATGAACTTAATTAGGTCCAAATTTCATGCAATACACTCCATAAAGCAAAACAAACTTGCTCTGTCCTATAAAGATGATAAAAGGTTTGTTAATGGTGATGGCACTACTACTCTTGCCCATGGACATAGGTCGCTGACGAATTTAGAGCTATTCGATGAACAGTATGGCATAAAATCCAGTGATGTGATGAATACACAATAAAGGTGATTTTTTTGTAATGTAAATAAATGATTGTAATGTAAAACGGAATACAGAATGCTGTTTTTGTAAATAAACAATTTACTTTGTATCTTTACTGTACATGTGTAATTATTATGCTGAATTCAATTTTACAACTTGTTGTTGTCCTGTAATGTAAATAAGCGATTGTAATGTGAAACGTAGTGCAGAATGATGTTTTTTTTTTTTTTTTTTTTTTTTTTTTTTTTGTAAAAATAAACAATTTATACTTTGTATCTTTACTGTGTATGTGTAATCATTATACCAAATTAAAATTTACAATTTGTTATTAAAATGATATATAATAAATATTTTTTTTTATTTCTATTCAATTAAGAAAAAAATAATTATAATAAATGGTTATTGCAATTAATAGTTATACAATTTATACACTTTGGAAAAGGCAAAGAGTTTGCTTTAAACACATAAACATAAATTTTTCCTTACTTTTATGCAAAATATTTTTAAAATATCACTTATGCTTAACATACTAAGATAATTTGTTTGAAAGACGTATACTGATATTTATCTTTTAAAATGAAACTATTTCAACATAAATTAAACTAGAAAGCAGTATAAATAAAATTAACAATATAACCATATATATATAAAAAACCCATTTTTTTTTCTTCAGATTTATAAAAATAAACTTTTTAAAGCCAAATCTTGTCGGAAACTTATATAAAATATTTGTACGGTATTTTGTTTTCTTTTTTTTTGTATGAAATGTATTTAAAATATCATTTACGCTTAAACATTCTGAGATAATTTTTTTTTTTAAATATACCCACACTTATTTTTAAAGAGAAAGTATCTCAACATAAATTAAACTAAAAAACAATATAAATAAAATTAACTCAAATTAAACATTTAAAAAATCATTTTAATCAGATCCTCATAATATTCAAAATAATCAGGTGGGTATAACATTTCTCTTACTTCTCTTAAAATATTATCTAAGCAAAGATTTTCCAAAAATTCTTCAGTTACAAAATTTGTAAGTTCCAATAATAAAAAGTGCTCATTTTTTCAAAAAAGATTATTATAAAAAACATTCAAGAAAACGATTTAAAACATTCCACAGCCATCTTGTAGAATCAAGATTAGACAAAAGCTAAGACAAGTTAAATCGTAACCCTTTCACACAGATTACGAGTACACTACAACACATTTGTTATCAAAACAATGTAAATATTTTTTTATTTCATTTTAATTAAGAAAAGGATTTTCAAAAATGTCGCCATCTGCACCGCCGTCAAACTTAAGTTCATTAGATTGTATAAACCTAAGTTTTCTTCAGGTCTGTATGCCTTCATATGACAATGGTTAGCGTAACTGAAAAACTATTGTCCTATGGAGACATTTTGTTTTGAGGCTGCGAGTTTTAATCCAGATTTATTTTTTATTTGAGTGTTATTGTTTGCAACCATTCTCTAATCTAATAATTAATGTATATTTTAATCATTAGGCGGCGCCATGAGCACTTTTAACATCCTATACTTAAATTTTTTACACATTTAAAAAAAACCTCAACTTAGCAGTAGGAGAAAACAACTGAACTCGACCCCTACCTGCGTAGCCTGCACCTCAAAAACCAAAACTATAGCAGGTGAAAAACAACTCAACTCAACAACAGGAGGGAAAACAACTCAACTCTACCCCACCTGCCCCGCCTTTTACAGCAGAATCGGCATTTATTATCTACTCACCACCGTAACGGTGTCGTTTAAAGGTGTTCTCTTGCTGGTAACGGGTACCTGGCGCTCTCCATATGAAAGTCCGGCGAGAATTAGACTGCAAACTAAACCTGGACTCGTCGGAAAACATCACACAAGACCACTGTTGCGGTGTCTCTCTATTCCAGGATATGTATGCTCTCTATTCCAGGTTAATCGCAGGCGACAGTGAGTTGCGGTAAGGGGAACACATTTGACAGGCCTACGAGCATATAGACCAATGTGCCCTAAGCGTCTGTACACGGTCTGCCTTGAAACTGTCGTACCGGTAGCTGAAGAGAGCTGACGAGATAGGTCTGATGCTGTGCTCCGTCTGTTTCTTTTGGCAGTAACTGCCAAATACCGGTTCTCATTCGGGGTTGTAACTCGGGGGCGACCTGTGCTGTAACATTAACTCACATTGCCATCATCTTGGAATCGTTGCCAAAGCCTGGAGATGACACTCTGGGCGATTCCAAGTTCCTGGGATACTTCCAGCTGGGTACGTCCACATTCCAGTCGTCCGATAATTCTACCACGTAAAAAATCATCCAAATGCTTCCTTTGTGCCATAACTATGTAGTTATTGCACTGAAAGGCTTTTAAAGCGCTTGTGAACAATTTTACTTCTTTGCCACCATTCCTTATATATCCCTCTCTTACACTATCGTCATTGTGACGTACTATCCGCGCCATCTGGTGGTTTCCTGTAATTTGCATATTCTTCTTCAAGATGTGTGTGATAATTCTACAGGTGAAATTTTTATTTTATAGTTCAATTTCTGTGTGATTCTGAATTATCCTTAATTTATGGACATGAGTGTATAGTTAAATGTGTAATATTATATATTTTAGTCATAGGTAGGATATTGTGGGAATTTAAACGCTACTGAATTTCTTCTTCATTTAAAAGAGTGGAATAAAAGTTTTAGCTTACCTGTTATAAAGACAGGCAGGGGTTTTGATGATACGAAGTAATTCATAATAAGCTATTGCTTTCAAAATAAATATAAATTGATAGTTTCAGCCTTTAAAGAATCGTGTTAATTCCTGGTTCACATATTTAATTACGTTTCTTGGATAATATACGTAATGAATTGAGTGGACGAAACATGTTTCCTACTGCTCACAGACAAAGACAACACATGCACTACAGAAATTAAAATGCCCTATACATTCAATTTAATGTACGTCTGAATGTAATGTAATCTTTAAGTTTTTCATCTACTTCCCGAACTACCGAAATATGTGAATTTTCGTACATGCGATATAGAAATGATTTAAATACATACAGCAACATAAGGGAAATAGTATTAAAGTTTACTTTTGTTAGTACATAATCAGCGTGTGTTTTTAGTCTTTTTTGGTTAATCTGCCCAAGCCCCTCCGTGCCATCTCAACGCCCCCTAATTTTCTCTGAACTTTTACTGCCCCCCTGAATGCCCAAAACGTCGACAAGGGGGCGTTATCGCCCACGTTGAGAACCTATGCTCTAAACTTTCCTGCTTCTGATCGTCAGTCAAGTGATGTGGCATAAAACGACTTTACCTTTTTCTCATCCCTAAATTCTGGTTAACGATTCGCGCACGATTCACAGTTAATCTGAAATTCATTGACTATCATGCGCACAGTTAATCGACGATCTTTCGTGAATAATTTTCTCACTTCTTCAAAGTTTTCGTCACTGACTTAGGTCGCCGGCCTTCCGCTACGGGGGTTGTTAGAAACCCTTTTCCGGACTTCTCGAAAACGTGCTGAATCACTCGTACACACACACATTTCATGGACAGCAATTGATCTTCATAAACACGTACCAGCATCGCATGAGTTTCTTTCAGTGTCTTTCCAAGCTTAAAACAAAACTTTAAATTGACCTTTTGTTCATTCATTTTCCTGTTCTCAATTAAGAACCAACGCAATAAACAAGCACTTTGTAAAACAAACAGGGACGTCTTAAGAATTCTTGAGGCCCTGGGCCCCTACGCTAAAGTAGGCCCTGGGCCCCTACACAAATGTAGGCCCCACATATGAACTTTAAAAGTCGACAGTACATAGTATACGTTGTCAAATACTTGTACAAACAATAGCTTAAAATAAATAAATATGCATGACTTACAATCGCACAGACCAGCTCGACCAACTACCGCCTTTGACTAAATGAGTAATATGGGTGTAGGTGTATGGTGGTAGGCCTAGGCCCATGCTTGGCCCACGGTCATCACATGTAGCCAGTTGACATATCTTCCGAAACTCAGTTTTTCCGGAAAATCTACCAAGAATAACATTTGGCAATTGAAATTATTCGAATCATGATCTTATTAAGGCTGAGTCGAGAATGAGATGAGGCCCTGGGCCCCATGCCTTAAGACGTCCTTGAAAACAAGGCTTACACGGAACACAAACGACGCTCAACTGAACAACGGAGGAGGGGGGATGGTCAACATCTGTCGCTAGGTATGTGCAACGTTTTGTTTCGTCAGTGTTGCCAGATCGGCCGTTCTGACTTCATTCACCGAAATTTATTGTCAAATATCGTTATTCAAATTAAAATGAAATTTGTCATCCCAGTTTCTCGCATTTTATCGAAAATACACCTCTTGTTTTGCCTTTCATATATTGCGTTTTCCTGACCTGATATTTCTCTGGTTCTGTGTATTCCCGTTTTCCGTGATACTTCTTTGAATATAGTAAGAAGCGGGGATCTTTCAAAGTCAGAACCCTCTGGAATTTTTTGCCAAAATATACCATCAATTGAAGTTTCAATATTCTGATCGTTCTTTTTCTCTTCACATTAGTTTTCGGAACTAGCGAACAATCTCATATGCTTATCCACATTCTTTTCCTCATTATCCATGTGTGTGTCGAATTTCTCAGTGTCCAATACAGGTCATAAATACCATCTTCACTCTGAGAATTTTCTTCATCAATTTCAGAGCATAGTTTGCTTAAATCTGTATTTTTCTGTGTATTGATTACTAATATACATATAAAATTGTTTCAAGAACATTATGCAATAAAAAAAATTATTCTACTGTAATTTTTTGGCAAAAATTGAAGAAAACATAATATTGTTTAAAACATTCTCCTTTTATGAAAATGGTTCTATAATAATAATATTTTGACCATATATAGTTAAGTCTTCCGTTAAGAGCCAGAAGCGAGGTGTTAAAAAGATAAAAAAAATTCCCATTTTTAACCTTGTGGTGACCTGTAGCCACCCCTTAAGCTAATACCTTCCTGTCTATCTGAAAACCCGGCTGGATGTGTTGGAGGAACTAATTGATCGAACGACATGATTATACTTCAAACTGATTTATTGATTCTTATCAATATATTATGAATAGACGCAACATAATACTAATTGAGATAAATAAACGAGAGTGGAGTGCAGAGGTGAGATATCAATACAAGCGGATAATAATACAGAATTTCAACTGAATCTAGGACAGCTTAAACGCGCACAATTACAACTACGCCTCACAATAATAATCTGATTTTCTTAATCAAAGTCACTAACCTTATATTTTACTGCTGCGGTTCCTTCGTGACGAACTTCAGGCCCTCTATTTAGCTGGATGAATTGACGAAGACTCCACGCTCCGTAATAATGAATTTCAATACTTTAAATCCGCTTCTCTTCGCGCACATCAAAACGTATCACGCTCACTTAACTTGTCAACAACTACGTGTCGACTTCTCGATCTTTAATTCACTTGACTTCTCACTTCCTCTTACTTAGCTCTCTTCAACCCGCGAAAACCGAATTTATATAATATTCCTTATTTACATAAATCACGCCTGGCTCTCGATGAAGGTTGGTTGAAATAAATAATTTGAATTAAAGGTAAAAAGAAGTTAGTGAAAACCCGTATAGATCCGTCACAACCTCTTTGACCAACGGACTAAAAATTTAACAAACATGTTTCTTTTGTTGTCTTAAGTACTGCTGAGAATGGACTTTACCAAAACATACCTCCAAGGAGAATTAAGGGAGCGTGTAAGTAAAAAAAATTCCCTCCTAGAACTTTTAGACCCACAGAGTTGAAATTTAGTAAGCATGTTTCTTTTGTTGAGCAGAGATCCATTAAAAATGGGTTTTGCGAAAATCAACTCTGGTGGTTATGGGGAGTAAAAGAAAATTATCCTTCAGTTTTAGAAATTTAAGTCCTGTACTTTTTAAATCGAGAGAATAGGACTATAAGATTTTGTTTCAATACAATCGAATGTTTAAGGACCAAGCAACACACAAGATAACTTAAAAATAGTATACAATCATACAAAATCACGAAATACCCCGCGGAGACAGCGGGTAAAGGTTAGTTACATCAGAAAACTTAAATTTAATATTTCAAAAGGAATCACATGAATTTCTATAGACAAATCTTAAGACAATTTAATTACATTCACATAACATACTGTTAATACAGCGCTTTGAAACGAAGGAATTTTTATAGTCCATCACACATTTAACGTTAACATCAATGTATTATTATTCAACAATGTACATTCTTTTCACGTTTCAGCAATTCATAAATTTGATAAATACTGCATTTGATTGCGATTTAAAGATTCGTAGACAAGTATAAGAAGTAATAATTGGCTCATTCAAATGCAAGTCATAGATTTAAATTACTTAAAAAAAATCTGATAAAAGCCTAGTATTTCTTACCTAATTAAAATGTAGAAATATAGTATATACTGTTAACCTCTAATTACATCATTTACATTATTAACATGACTCGCGAATAAAATAGTTAATCGGATTTAACTTTCTGTTGGTATTTAAGAACGAATCATTCCAATTAGAATTCTTTATTTTACTTTTTCGCGCGAATAATAAAATTGCCTGAAAAATCGTCTGGAGATTTCGAATGATACGGATGAGATTAAAGAAGTTCTATTTCTTGTTGAAGGAATAAAATGATCTACCATTTTAGAATAAACTGATACATTTTAAAAACTTCTTGTAATTGTTAACCCCATTTGCTTGAGAACCAAGAAAGTAATTTAGATTGTAAGGAATAATTAACTAAAAATCAGCAGGTGGCATCGAACAACTTTAAAACTGGTTGTGAAGACAAAAGAAGAGGGGGAGGGGATGTTGCGAAATTTTTTCACTTTAGTTGTATTTTTGTGATTTCAATTGCTTGAAAAATTCGTAATAACCTTTATCAAGAAGAAAAATATGTAAAAATTTGCTTACTTTAAACAAAAACAAAAACAAAACAAAAAAAAGATCCTTCTACACGAAATCCAAGTGAAAGCAAACACAAACTGTTTGCCCTTTTTCAGTTCCTACTATTAGTTCACACACTCTCCCTATATATATTTATTTAAAAATCTTGTTCATATTTTCAATCGTTAATAAAATACTTTTTATTTATCCACTCAGGTTCAAATACATTTTTTTAAACTTGTAGTTGATGACACTTGATGTTAATACAGTATTTTCAAATATTAATTCATAAATTAAATTTAAGTTTAAGAGGTATATTTCAGTCGATATTATTCCTCTAGATGGCAGCACCATTGGATAAAATAGCTTTTGTTAAATTTGTGGTGAAGATTTAACTTAACCTGAACAATTATATGCTAGTTAGACGTCAGCATTCCTTTTACATTGGTTTTAAGATAAATTCTTACCTATTTATTTCAACTTTTATTAAAAAATGTAATTAAAAATTTAATGTGGTTAAAAAGTTTTTAGTGTTATTTTAAAGGGTGTTTTGCCTCTTAATATTGTGATTCTGTCATATGTATATACATATTTATATTAATTGTAATTATTTAATAAAAAGTAACTAAAATAAAACTTTTCTTTATTGAACTAAGCAGGAATTGACTTTAAAAAATCTTTTTTATATTACTTGTTTTATTGTTGGTAGTAAAATGTATTTTATTTATACATTTAAAAAAAAAGAGCTGATTTTCTTACTTTATTATTTATAATCAACTTTATTTTTATAATTATATTTTTTATAATTTATATATAATATATTATTATATATATATTATGATATGGAACTTAGTAACCTGATTGAAGGCAGAAATTGTATGCTATTGGGTTAATTTCTTTATTTAATTTAACGCAATCAGTAAAAATATTAATAATTATGGGTACCGCAATTATAACATTCAAAAAATAATAAAATTAAATAAAATAAATTTTCATCTGATTTAAAAATTGTCAATTTCGCATTCAAGCATATTTGATTTCCTGTAAATCGCATTAAATTCTTTGGCTCTTATATATGGCTACACTACCCGAGTGGTCACAATCACGAATTCGTGGCTCAAATTCGAAACCTAGTGTCATTCAAGACTTGCTATGTAGAATGGCTGATCTATGTTATCCCGTCGAAATTCAAAATTCTCATGTTGGCATTGTGTGTTAGTTTGGAGAGTGGGTACCAGCTCAGGTGTTGTCTTCGTCACTTGACTATAGTTTAGAATTATGGCAATAGCTCAAGTCCGTCACACAAGAATCTCTCAGTGACCACCTGTTTATGGGTATGCGGTTCAGCGACGATACATGCGTGCCAAATTTGTAACGGTTCTATCCGCGCTCTTTGAACTAACAGTCCTCTTTGGTAATTTCTGGTCTTTAAAAATTATTTTGTAATAAAATTCCTCCTCGAAGAAGAAAACGCGAATATGAAAATTGGGACTATTAAATATAGTCTAGGCTTTCAAGTTAGAGAGAGAGATAGGATAGATTGCTAGAAGAGCAGTGTTTAATCAAATTGAATGTGAATCGCGGATATTTAATATTTGATAATTGAATTATTTAAGGTGACGAACTGTCATTGGAGATTGAATATAGATTAAATAGCGAAGAAGTCAGAGCTACTGAATTAAGTAAGTGTAGTAAACATTCAAGTCTTGTCATATTTCTCGCGTACCTCGTTAATTTGTGACGGATCTATACGCGGTTCTACTAATATCTTCTTTTCTCTTTAAACAAAATATTTATTCAACCAACTTTCATCGAGAAAGCAAACGTGATTTATGTAAATGAGGTATATTATATAAATTCGGTTTTCGCGAGTTGACAAAAAGTGAAGTAAGAGGTTAAGTTAAGTCAAGTGAAGTAAAGTGAAGGAAAGGATGATTGTTGCAAGTGATTTGTTGACACGTTGTTGTTGACAAGCTGAAGTTGATACGTTAGATGTGGGCAAGTAGGAGTGAACTTGAAGTTTGAGAATTAGTTAAAGATTGCAGATCGTGAAGTCATCGTCAATTGAACAAGCCAAAGAGAGTGCCTACAAGTTCCAGTGTAGGATCCGAAGTATTAAAGGTTTAGGTACTGTGTTCTTAATAAAGTAAAAGCTAGTTATAACTGTGCGACGTAGTTGTAATTGAGTGCATTTAAGCTGTCTTAGATTCAGTTAAGGGTCTGTAATAGTATCCCCGTATTAGAGTATCTCACCTCTGCACTCTACCATAGTTCATATATCTTAATTAGAATTATATTGTGTCTGGTTGATATTTGTTAATAAGAATTAATAAATTAATTAGATTGGAAATAATGTCGGGGGATTATTCTATTCCTCCTACACATCTAGCCGGGTTTACAGGTAGACAAGAGGGTTCGGATGTAAGGGGTAACCAGAGGTTACCACAAATTGTCTTCATATTTATTAATTGGGCGCATCTTTTATCCTTGATCGATTGAATTTGAGTTGTGGCTAAGAGTGTGAATAAATTAGATTGTTTTTGAAATATGGCTAGTATTCCTGCCAATTCTCCAACACCTTTAGGTGCTCAGGCAAGACCATTACAAATTTTTACCTTAAAACGTAATATGGACCTAAAACATCTCTCTACCTTTCTAACTACCATTTTAACGAATTGAACAATAGAGCTGATTCTGTCGGTAATGCTGGTCAGTTGGAGGAATTTATTGGTACTTTTATCCAACAAGTGACATCGTCTGCCTTCAAACCGCTTCATAAGAACCGGATCCATCCCGTTCGAACCTTCACCTGGTGGATTTCTTAAAAAAATAATATAGGAATATAAAACCAAAGCATCTAAGGAAACTTTTAATATTTAATAAATAATACTTTTCTGTCAATGAAGAGGTTTTTAAAAATTTATACAAAAAGCAAAAATCATGTAAAAAAATTAACTTTTCAAACCCAACAGGAAAACTTAGAGAATCACTGTCAATTCAATAATGAAAGGTACGACTTAAATTTTAAAATAGCTTTTGATAAAGGTTTTAATTCTAATCTCTTCAAAGATTTCTCTCCCAGGCTCAGCAAATGCAACTTCAAATTTAAATTAGTTTTATGAAACACTTTTTTTTTATTGCTTTTTGTCTTGCTTATTCCTACCTTTGGTTTTATACTAACTGTGCATCTGTATATCATTGTACATGCATTTGAAAGTGGATTCAAATGTTTGTTTTTTCTCTATTTTACTTTACATATACAGTCGGACTTTTATTTAATGAAGTCGCCAAATCCCGGGGGAAAAAGTTCGTCACAGGGAAAATTCGTTAAAGATTCATCCTTTAATTTCCTTTAAAAACCACATAAAACTCATTTTAAATTCATAAACACTATATATTATTTAAAAGAGTAATTATTCACACTTTTTTGAAAGTTAATATCTATTCATTTTATACATTTTACCCATCAAAAAGAAATCTGCAAGGAAAACAAGAAAAAAGACATTGCCCCCCCCCCCCCGTAATTTCAACTTTCAAAAATAATTTCATATAAAAACTAAAGAATTTTTTCCCGAAATTTTCTAATTTTAAGCCCACAAGTATTTTAAACATACATTACTTTATAATCAGTAATTTTCAGCATGCACTATCACACATGCGTCCTTAAATTTAATTACTGATAAAATCTATTAATTTTATTTGAGTTTGAAAAATTATGGAAATTTCATTACTCTAGGTGAGTTAGGCACCTGGTAATACCAGTTCAAGGTCATTGGTCAACAAAAATATGCTAAAAGAGAGAATGATTTGAAAAATGTCCAGAAATATGTTTTTAAAAAGAGGAGGGGAAAAAATCAAATCATAAGGAAAAAGAAGTTCGTTAAATAGAAAATGCACTTCGCTGTTTGGAGATTATTTTACGATAAAAGTTGTAAAACGTTCTTGGTTCCAGGAAAAATTTCGCAAAATAGAGAAATTCGTAAAATAAAGGTTCGTTATATGGAGGTTCGACTGCATATTATACGAAAAGAAAAAGTAGGAAGGACACAAAAATTCAAAAAAAAATCCAAATAAATATGCAAAAGGAAGTAGAAAATACGTAAGTACACACACTCATACACACACACACATATATATATATATAATGTATATATATATATATATATATATATATGTACTGAGGCCGTGGGTAGCCTAGTGGTTAGAGCATCGGACTCCAGACCGGAAGGCCTCAGTTCGATGCCCGATGCCCCCAAATACCCTCCGAGTACGCAAGGAGTACGTGCACGTTAAATCAGTGGGTCCGAAAGTCTTGTGGGCGGTCGCAGCAGAAACCATGGGTGCAGGGGGCTGGAGAATATTTCCCTCCCCTCCAGTTCCATGCTAAATTGTTGAGGTGGAGATAGGTGGTGTTGCCATCTATCGTGTAAGAACCGAGCCAAATCGTGCTGTCACATACACTGTGCTCAAAGTGGCCTCGATCTGACACCGTCAGACAGGTAGCATTAGAAACAGCAACAACATATTTGTACATCTTGAATTTGCCTGTAATTTCAAACTCTATCTATAAATTTGTGTGCCTGAAAGTTTGTAAGTTTGTCTTTGAGCATGTCTCTCGTAAAAAATGAAATTGAATTTTTTTCCCAGTAAAGTGAAAGTGAGGATTGTGTGTGTGTGTGAATATTTCTTGAGGGGGGGGGAGGAGGCAGTTTCTAGCTTTAAACCTTTTTGGCGAACTCAGATCCCTTGGACATTCCGCAAATGGATCTCATGTTATTTCTAAGTGCAATGTTAATAATCAGTATATCAACCAGCGTCTCCAAAGTTCATGTTAGATAGTGTTATGAATTCATGAAGCAACAAATTTCGCGATTAAACATTTCTTTAATCCACTAGAGAAAAAAAGAATGTTTTGCGATTCCAAATTCCTCTCCAAGCTTCAGCAAACATCCAGTCTTGGCATTTGATGTCAAAAGGAAATGATTCAGAATGAATTCCGCCATTTGAATTCATGTGCGACTGATCCGATGCAGCAAGTTTTTCCCATTTATTATGAGGTTTCTCTCCCATCCAAGTGAAAGGTAGCATGAAATGCGAGGGCTCAACATGGAAAAGACAACGTCTTCGAAATCTGATGCGTTTGTTATTTTCTGTCAACAACTCTTTTTATTGGAGCTTGTAAGCTTCAAGTGTGAAGGTTTGCCTTCACTCACCTGCCTGGAGCTATAAGCGGTTGAATGAACGAGTTGAGGTTTTCTTTATGGTTAAGATGAATTCATCCGTTGCTAACACTATTACTACAAACGATATATTTATTGAAGTTCTGTTGTTTATAGCGATACATTTGGTTATCAGAAATTTTTTAATCATTTAGTAAATTTTTGACGTTTTCTGATAACTAATGGATACATTTCTAATAACCAATTAATTATTGCAGTACTTGCAATCTTAATATACCTGACTTTCTATAAGCCACAGAAAAAACAACGTTAAATTTACTGATGCGGGAAAAATGTTTTGATATAAAATAAGAATTTTATGTAATTTGATTAGTATTTGTTTTTAATGCCTGCTATATATATTAGAGCTTATTCAAGTCAAATATTCTAATAGTTGTTTATACTACACAGAAAAAAGTCTGGAATTTTATAGAAATAAATGACGCGATATGTTTCGAAAGCTTACTGGAGGTTTTGGCTAAGGTTTTGTAATGGAATGAAAACTCTTTCAATATTAAAATCAATAGCAATAAGAATCATTTTAAATAATTCATGAAATGAATTAGGATCTCATGGTCGTAGGAATAATTGTAATATATTTTCGGTACTTATATACGTATTATACCATCACCCAATTTCCCCGTCGCCAATTCAAAAGACTTTGCCAAATGCTGTCATAATATTTATTGTTTTGTTACATGCACGGGAACGGGTTTCAACAATAGGCTACATATCGCAGTATTTGGCGATGTCTTTTGATTTAAAGAAATTGGTCGACCGTAAAATACGTAAGTACCATATTCCAAGGTCCTTGTTATTCAGTTCAAAAAGAAGTTAAAGGCTACAGGTTTAGTGGGATGAAGAACAACAAAAGCTATTCCCTATCCAAACAAGGAATCGTAAATTTTCCTATTACATTTTATAAACAACAAAAACCACATAGAACAGCCTCCTGGGCAACAATATAAATTCAAACGATAACGTAAAATACAGCAATCGATTGAATAAACAAAAATCGGAACAAGTATTATCGTTGACACAGTCCCAAACTATGTAAATAATTAATTACTCCGTCTTTGACTATTTCAAATTCCCTTACGGATAAGGATGGTGTGCTTAAAATTCCCTTTCGTAGGGATTACCAAGGAATGTATGGCAAAAGTTGGTATAAAAATGTATTTTATTTTAAATTATTTTCCGTTTTAATTTAATTTAATGCTCAAATTAAAATGCTTTGAAAAACTAGTTTTTATGATGAATTATATTTTAATCCATCAAGATAATATCGAAATAATTCCCCCCCCCCCTAAAAAAATTCTTAAATGTTTATTTTCAAGGAAAATTATTGTACCTTTTACTCCGAGTTAAACTCCCTTATCGTACATTGTAAAACATCCTATGTCAAAATATTTTAACTACACAAAATTAGAAATTATTACAATTCTATCTCTTACTACTGGTAACAATTACTGAGACAATTAGAATTTTGTTGCGAAAAAAACTAAATATTTGTTTGAAATATAAAACATTTATCTTAACAGGGTTTCAAAGCAGAAGTAAGAATTATATGAAAGCAACTAAGCGGTTTCTTTTTATCAATTTAGTTACTTTTTCCATTCTAGAAATTTAAAATATTCACTAATTTTAAATACTTATTTACAGTACCGAACATCAAAATTCCAATTTTAATTGAAGATTTATTTTTTCCAATTTTTTAATTAAATGGAAAACAAATCAGATAATGATATTTATCGAAAGTTTGCCAGACTGCTGATAAAGTTTATTTAATTATCTTGTTTATATTTTGCATATATTGTTTTATTAACTTTTTTCAGTGCTGCAAATGCATTATTATACGTGTATATAAGCAGGGGAGTTCTATTTTCCTTAGAAGGAAACATCGAAAACACATGTAATACAAATTTTTAATTTATAAATTCATATTTCTTGTATAAAAATAAACATTCATAGATTATTTCCAATCATATAATACAATGAAATACGTTTAACGAGTGAGAACGCTTAAGATGAACTATCGGTTAACACGAGATAATATAACAATTCAGACAAACTACTTTTTTTCCATACATTTTTTCCTCAGAAACTCGAAACGAAAATCGCTTAACTCGAGAAAAGATTTCCCTTCTAGGAATGAACAAAATACGGAAAACACCAACCACGCAAGCAATATTTAAGAGGGGTGTGAAATGAAAGATTGCTGGTTTCACCTGTTTCGTTGAAAGGAGGCTAACTTGGCTTTGAAATACCCACGGAATAGCCAGTAACACGAGCCATTTTTGTTTATCTAAGCTACTTTCACCCTGCATCCCTACAAACGCCACTTAAAAACATCTCATCTCTCAACAGTCGGCCTTGAAATTAGGTGACGAGTTCCTCGCAGTGTGAGTAAAAGTCAGTGAGTTTGGTTCGCGTTGCTTTTTCTATTTTAGAAGAATTTTTTTGCAAACACAATGGCAAAAAGCTCAGGGGGAGAGCAAAGTACTATTTGGCTTAAAATGAAGATAGAGCTGCTTAAGGCTGTTGATTAAAAACAGAAGACGAAAACGAAAATCTGTAAAGATTTTGGTATTGCTAACTCTACTTTATCAATAATAAAAAAAGAGCGAATTACGAAAACGTTTGAGCGATTTTTATTAAATATATGCATTTTCGCACATATATGTAAATACAATGTACTCTCATAAACTTAATTTTGTTAAATATGTTTTTTTCCCAATATCCTTCAACACGAAAAAATATTCCAGTCCCTTCAGTTTCGTATTAAGCGATTTTCACAGTACTGTAATAAACACAATTTTTTTTTTAACATGTTGGAAATGTGTAATTTAAAGTGTTTAACTGTTGCAAAGAAACAAATACATTTGTAATATCCATGACAGAATGTATTAATTTGAAATATAAATTAACTTGCACATAATTCAGATACAGCACATATCAAACATGTGCTGCCATCTAGAATCCAGAGTTTAAACTTCAGTTAATTTATAAAATGTCAAAAACAGAATAAATATCGGGTCAAATTTACAAATTAATTTTTTAAATTATGATTTCAAGAACTTCATAAGCCTTCAAATATGGTACAATTTCCATATTTTTTATTTATTTTTTTTTTTGAATTTTGAAATTGAACTTATTTCATTACTCTATTAAAAATCATTAAAATGGAATTTCAGAATGTAAATTTTTTGAATAAAAAAAGGAAAAATGTTTTTAGAGAAATAAAAAAGAACATTAAAAATTAGAATTATGGCTTGATGTACAATAATTATTTCAAAAAATTTATTTTGGTGTTATTTATTTATTTATTTTGTTACAATTACTGTCTAAAATACATATTTTTTACCATTCATATATATTTACAATTTCCTATATTTTCATTATTTAAAAAGAAAAAGAGATTTATAAATTAAAATTCTTTTATAAGCTTCAATTTTGGAGATCTTTTATCAGATTTATTGTTATAATATTTAATTTTTATAGTAGTATATATCTATTATAATATATTTGGAAGGGAAGGGGGTATAATAAAATAATGCACACAGGTTCTTTTTTTTAAAAAAATAATTTACAAATTATTTTTTACAAATTATTTGTTAACTAATTACTTTTACGGGGAAAAATTATTCATTCATTCTTAAAATTATTTTTAAACTTGTTTATAAATTTTTACCAGTAAAATTTAAAACATTAGATCTCAACTAATAAAAAAAAGTTTATTCTAATTTTCATGGAATATTTTATTTATTTCCACGTTCTTCAAATATTTTTTAAAAATAGCAATGCATAACAAAACTGATTAAAAGACTTTAAAAAACAGAATTTTAAAATTAGCTTATATAATCTTAACGTTATCTTTAATTTGATTTTAGTCCTTGAAAATCGTGATCCGAAAAACGGTACATAAGACAAAAATATATTGATTGCTATTTTTTAAATATTGAAGATATTCACAAGTTAATCATAGTTAATATTAATGATAAAAAAAGTTGTTCATATATAACATTCGACATTAGATAAAATTATTTTATTATTTAGCGAAAATGCAAAAAAAACACCCAAGGAACTACTTTTAAATTGATATTAATTTATCGAATGATTCAGAAAAAAAATAATATTTACAAAATCATAAAATGGTTAACTGTTTGTGAATAGCTGTTTCAATTTTTTGAGCATTTGAAAGAAGGCAGAGAAACTTCAAAAATAAAAAAGTTAAAGTCAAAAACATGTATTACAAAATAAACGATATGAAAAAAATAACTGGAAATTTATTGAAGCAGATGTTTTTTTAATCAAACATTTATTTTTGTACGTATGTGAAAGAGACAGAATTATTTTATTATTATAAAAAGTACTAAATATACATATAAAGACAAAAATCTCTTTTTTTTTCTGTGACTGTGTTTTTAAAATGTTTTTGTATCAAGTTATACTGAACTTTAACTTAAGCTAAATTATTGAAAAATAATAATAATTTTTTTTGTTTATTATTAAAATGAACAAAAACGTACCATTATGATTAAGAAATAGAACAATTCATTACAGTTTATTTGTGAAGAAAAATAAAGTTTATAACTACTGAGAGAGAGAATTTTAAGATTTATGTTTTGTTCTGTTTACTGTAATAGGGTTTGAAACAGATGTTTTTTACAGAATACAAAATCGAATTTTAGACAATAATATTACTAAATT
>BMAO01029330.1:0-72211 GCA_019973975.1 Trichonephila clavata
AAGTTAAGTATAATTGATAGATATTAAGATGTAAACAAAATTAACCTTAAAAGGATGTTGAAAATTTTTTAATATTTATAGTTTATGTAGATTCCTAAAAACAAATTTTTTTCTGACTTTTGACTTAAGTTTTCATCTGCATTTGAATAGATATTAAAAATAATTTTACATAGCTAAATATTGAAATATTTCATTTCATTATTTTCTACTGTCAAACAAAACAAAAAGAAATCCAGATTAAGAGAACCGGAATTACTTTCAAAATATCAAAACAGTTTATATAAAGCATGATTAGAGTTGCTTTCACCAGAACTGAAATTAGATACATTTTATTAATGTTATACTTGTTGAAAATATATTATTTATTTATTTTTAATTACAGATTACAAACTTTAAATTTCAGATGGCAACGTTAGTAATAAAATTGTATTACTGTTTTTCAATCACTATTTATTTTTTTGCGAATGGCAACACGAGTTGTTCTGTTCGATTGTTTATGTTTAGAATAAATGTTAGAATGCGTTCTTTTTTTATTGGTGATTTTCGAAAACATTTATCTCTTTTATTTAAAATTGCTAGCCACCGTAGCACGAGTTTTAATTAAAACTACTTCGATTTAGAAGTGTGGAAAAAGTGATTTGGTAACCTTATAATATTTTTGAAATCTAAGAAAATTAGTTTAGATTTTCTTTTGGAAGCTTTAACAATACTTTTCAAATTTCAGTTGTATTTATTTTTCAGCAGCTTCTGTGCAATATTTATTGCTTTTCAGTCGGCATGTCCAAACGTTCCTTTTAAGGGATATTTGAATTCCTTTGTTTCTCCAACTTTTAGTCACTGATTTTACTTTTAAGCTTAGCTTAAATTTTTAAAAAATATATATATTTCATCATCAGTTAAATACGCTTCGATAGAACTATTTCAAATCTCAAAATCAGTTACAATTTTATTTTGGAGTAAGAAATTAATCTATTATAAGCTCTTCTATGTGAAAAGATATGAACTTTTGCATCGATGTCAAGGACAAAAGTAAATTTTCTGAAGAATAAATTAACTGACTGCGCGAACAGTGGATACAGGATCAATAGAAGGAACTACTTAATAAATGATTTAATTACGAGAAAGATTAACTCGGCGAAACAACAAACTTAAATGCGAGCCAATAACGACTTAGCGGTTAGAGTACTTGATTGGCAGTACACAGCTTAGAACTGATTTCACCTCTTCTATTTCCGAAAGGGATGTGTGGAGAAAAAATACAGGCACCTTTTTTAATTAAAGAGATTGGGAAGAATAGATTTGCTCCTTTTCCCAAACCCTAAATGCAAATTACTTGGATACATTTTACTGCATTTGTATCTTATTTTAACACTAAATCTACCAGAGTGGACAAATGTGAAAGCTCTTGCGGCTTTAATAAAAATTAATAAATTCCGAGTAAAAATTTTTCTTCAATTTACAATACGATTTTCTTATAACATATCCCTTTAAGACCCGAAATATTTTCATCTTTAAATATTAAATTCGTCTAGTTATTAACACTAAATTGATCCCGAAGACACTGGAAAAAATAATTTAAAAAAAATGTCACTACATCTTTTGGAAAGTATACGGTATCAGCACGATCTGCCGGTAGGACTTTTCCTGGGAAAATATCCCCCGCGAAATTTTACGAGTTATACATTTTTCAGCTTTAAGTTGATAGAAGAAACAAAACTCAACTAAAATTGTTACGTATAAAGAGATTAATGGTGTATCATTTATAATTTTATTGATTCATACTTCATTTACTGTTGAAATCTTTAAGGCAAGTTTTGGGTTTTGACAAGCATAAATAAATATTACTTTTTTCACAACGTGATTTCGAACTGCTTCCACAGTTTTCGAATTTGCACTTGCGAGGACTTGGAATGTCATCAACACATAAAAATGGCTATATATATCATACCTTTTATCCTGACATGACTTGGAGGAAGATTATAATACTTTGATCTTTTTGTGGACGGAATCACACGCAGGCATACAATACTGTTATCTCATCAAAAGTTAAAATACTGCTGTTAATAGGTGGGGATGCTGCTAAGGTTCAGTTATCTCTAACTTAAATTTTAAGAGATCAGTTTTGATATTTTCGAGTAATTTTATTTGATATTACGTCTTTTATTGTACTGAAATCACGAATTTTCTACAGCTAAATCAATTAAATAAATGACTTGAAGAGACTTTGGAGGCAAAGGCTAATCCAAAATTGTCTTTCCATTACAAATATTTCCGTATTTTCCTCATCTCCCTCATCTGTGTGTGAACTTGATTCTCCTTCCAAAATATGGGGTTCGTATGTTTTTTCCGAGTATAGTTATCATTCGAAAGATCACTAAATTCAGATTCTGATTTATTCAGCAAATTCAAATACCCCCCCCCGCAAATTTTTTTTTTTGAGTGAGAGTTCTTTCTTTTTATACATCTGAGAAAGTTTTTGGTTGAAAGTTAGCATAGTATTCCATGAAAAATAATAAAATGTATCCACAAATTTTATTATTTAAAAGAAAATTTAAAAATAAAATAAACCACACCTTACCATTACACACCGATAAACCCAGAATTTTTTTTTGGGGGGGGAGAGATGTAGATATGTGTGCAGATATAAATGTGTAATGGATGAAAATGCCCTACCCCTCAATAAATGTATGAAAGGGAAAATTAATTTTAAAAAAGAACAAGAGAAAGAAAAAAAAAGACTCGTCCATGCCGATTTCCAAGAATTATTTTAGTAGTTTTATAACAATACGTTTCGTTTTTTATTTAATTTTCATCAAAATTATTAAAACAGAAAAAAAACTCTCTATCATGGCAAGCTCTTATCTTTACAACAGCAGTAACTTACGTAACGCCGAAGACGCAAAATCGTTCGAAATCTTGTGTCCTGCAAGCAATATTAATAGATTATAATTAATATTTTACTATTTTACATTTATACGTTAAGACAAAAAGGAGTATCGAAGGAATTAGAAATATATTGTTAATTACCTTTCTGTGACAGATAAAATGACGATATGTATCCTTTGTATTTATAAAAAAAGCTAGACTTGCCGGCTGAAAGTCGTGGACTGCGACCACCGTCTGTTAATAAAAAATGATACTTTACTCTGTTTGCACACTCAATTGATTGTTCTATTTGGGCTTTTCTTACATACGACTATTCCAGAAGCAAAAATGTATAAGAATATTTAACCCGCATGATCGTGTGGGCTGGGTCTTAAAGGAATATAAATATTTTCCCTTTCTTTTTCTTTCGTTTTCCCTGATTGTCATATGTACTCTGCCATTATCTAAAGTCAGCAGTCTTTTGACCATTGTAAAATTTATGAACTAAAAAGTTGAAGATGTGTATATATGATCTATTAGACACTGAACAATTAGACACGGATAATGAAGAAGATAACATTGTGAATACGTGTAGGAGACGAAAAAGAATGAGATAGTTTGCTAGTTTTGAAAACGAATATGAAGAGTATAAGATCAGACTATATTGAAACTTCAATTAACGGAACTATTTTGGCAAACATTTCAAGACGATTCTGGATCTGGAAGATCCCCGCTTAATTCTCTATTTCTATAGAAGTATATATATATAGGTCAACGAGAATAGCAATACAGTAAGTAATACCTTGAACTTACTGGGACTGAGGGGACTTGATGGACTGAGTGATGAAAGCGTAAAACGAATCCGTATTAAGCTGAAGTACAATTTTGCATAAAAATGCATATAAATTATTTTTAGTTGGAGCCGGAGACGAAAGAAAAGATAATTTAAAAAAAATATTTAATAAAACCTTAGACAACAGAAATACAAAATCGCAAACTGAAGAAATTTGGATATAAAAGGTTTCAAACAGTATATATAAGTTTTTTTTTCTCCCGCAAAATTAACGCGTAGCAAGCTAATACAATTTTTTTATTCTTTTTTTTTGTTGAATAAATACGCTCTTATTTGGAGTTTATATTTTTTGAAATTTATAACACTTTTCCAGTTAAACTGAGGCCTTCTGTCAAAAAATCTTAACCGCCATTCTATCTTCTGATTGAACTGGGTCTAAAGACAAGACCTTCAATTTCTTTATCTTGCTCTTGCTCACCAATTGTCAGCTCCTAATTGTGGGAATTCAGCAGTTCTTGAATACACTCTTAGATTGACAATAACGTTTTACTTCGGTATGAAATTTTAAAAAAAATAACACAAAGTGAATTATTATGTCTAAGCGTCGATTCCATACGATACATCCGAACATGTACATTAGCTAAATAGAAAGCACGGAGGGAGTAATCGAGTTGTTTAGCACTGAAACAGAAGATGAATCAACGAGACTTTAAAATCCTGAAACATTGGGTTCACGTAAGTCGGGTTCATGTAAATCGATTTATTACTGCATTATGAAAGGCAAAGTAAGGAGTACATTTTCGATAAAATGTAAAACTGAGAGGACAAATAAATTTCATTTTAATTTGAATAGCGATATATGTACAGATTACTTAAAAAGATAATTCTTCAACAGTTTCTATTATTCTTTCTAAAACTGTATATGCCTAAACTAAAATTTTTAAAAATGTTGCATGACAATTATTTTGTATTTATTGATCTTGATAAAATTGAAATCATTTATAATCAATGAAAAAGAATATAAAATTCTTTTACAGTGGGCATTTGAGAGCCATTGGTAGAAATAGGTATACATAAAACGTGGACAGGTTATAGGTTGATAGGTTAATCATTTATTTTGTACAAGAAATGTGGAAAACATAAATTCTGTATAAAATGCCATTTTTAGCTATGAGTAATCTAAATTTGTATAAAAAGATTTATCCTAAGATCAAATGCTGTCTTTCTCACTTTGCTTTTAAAAAAATATCTTTAAACTCTAATATATATATAATCTTTGTATATTTTAAGTCTAATTTCTAGTCGTACTTACTATCAGAATTCCACGACTTTCGAGATAGTTGGGGAATTCGGAACCTACATATCGATTGCTAATTACTAGTGTGAGACATTTGACGTATTTATTAAAGCGGGAATGTTAAATAGAAGTAAAGAAATGCGAATTATTGATTTTCTGTGAATATTTGATGGGAGTTTCAGTATGGTAATTATTAATTTATAATGCGAACCTAATAATTTCACTAAGAACCTAAAGAATTCCAATTCAATTATTTCCAAGTATATCAAGTAAAAGTATTTTAACTATCTTATGAAATTAATAATATGATAACTAACTTTGTATTAATTCGTTTTATCTGGATTGTATATTACCTATTTTTATTCATCATTTTCTTTCTGCTATGTAAAAATATTACTTTGGAATCTCTTGTAATGAAACTGTCTGCAGCTGTATATAATTGTATTCAGAAAACAAAGAGAGAATTCGCATTGGAATTGGTCGATTAATGAGCCAACGTGATGTAGAAGATGTAATATAATCTTTTAACCAGATGTACATACATGTAGATTTTAATATAAAGAACTTCCACCTTATTTTTTGAGGTTATTAGATTAAAGTAAAAGTTCTTTGTTATAAGAAATTAGAAGTAAATAAATAAATATGAAAAGTGGAAAACATTTAAAAAATACTTATGAAATGTTATGTGCAATCTTTAATTTATTTTTCATTAAAACTATTTATATATATATATATGTCATTAAAAAAAAAAAAAAAAAAAAAAAAAAAAAAAAAAAAAAAAAAAAAAAATATGAGTAATCTTTATATTTAGATATGTTAAATAACTATTAAATTATATACTATATATATAGAATACGTTATGCGATTATCTATTGTTTATTTTTGTAAACATTATATTAAATTATAAAAAAAAAAAATTGTTATAATATTTATTTAACATTGTATATATATGTTCTTGCAACTAAATTAGTTAATTTTTTATCAGATGTTCGGGAAAAAATTTATTTTTCTGCTAAAATATTTTGGTTTATCTCATATTGTTTGAATTTTATTTTCTAAGTATAGTGCAATATAAACCCATTTAATGCAACTCCTTCATAAGCAATGTTGTAAGAATATATTTCCCGTTTTATATTTATGTATATTTGAAAATAAATCTAGGAATTCGTTTCCCCTGATCATAATAAAATAATATATGAGCATTATAATTTTTCCAAAACTGATTTTCTTGTTATCCTTTTAAAAGATGCACCACAAGTCATCCTTCTAGGTTTAAAAGTGGGAAAGGGATCGAAAATTATTGTAGAGCTGTAACCACACTCACATACTTCAAAAGATTGATAATAAACTGTTTTATTACGATAATCATGAATTTGGACTTGTTAAGGTGCAGCGCTGTCGTGGTCGGATCGCTCCTGTGAAAGGCTGTTTGAGGATGACATTTGGAATACTCGTAAGTGTAAGCCTTGTTAGTTCACAGTAAGTGTGAGAGAGTGAATCTGGAATTTAATCGGAGAGAGAGTCCATTGGAATGTGCTGGGGCGTCGTAGAGTGTTGAAGCATATAGAAGTGTCTCTCTAGTGTCTGTGAAGCTTCATAGCGTATCGAGAATCTCTGGGTTTCCCCTTTTGGTGTCTATTTAAGGGTAAAATACGTTACGCCCACAAAAGTGACGTGTGAGACAGAATAACTGGACACAGCCGGGATCGCTATTCGGCTCTTGGTCCTAGTCAACCCTCACGTGGTGGACTTTGAAGCTGGAGATTGGCGTGGGAACTGCACCGGTCACCTCTCTGTCGGGTGGATAAAGGGAGGTGAAAGGTTGATTTGTCTCAGAACATAATCGTCATAGCATCCAGTCTTGGATATTTTCACACTTGAAACTACGTAACCGATGAGACGTCACTACTTCCCTAATATGAAATGGGGTTTTTGGTGGACAATGGGAATGGGCCGCCGTAGACATAAGGACCGGTAACTTTAAAATCTGGATTCATAAGTTTGATTCTTATTATTTCATCGAAAGATCTCCGTGTAGAACAATGGAGGCATTTACATATTAACTGAAACGAAATTCAACGTATTTCCGGAGCAACGGATGACGGGGGACTATCTCAAGTCTCATTTCTCTGTTACTTATAAGGGATTCATTCCCAAGAATCTTTGTTTAGCCTGCTCGTGGTGTACAGAGGGCTGATGCATCTTAAATCTATTGAGCTTAATGTCCACCCGTTGGTGTGATTTGGTTTATTAGGAGAAGGTAGCACCATTTCAGATGTAGTCCTCGTCATTTGATCAAGATTCAAAGTTATAAAGTTTGTTGACTATAGCTTTCATGTTGCTTTTCGTGCCACGGTAATATAACTCTTACTCACTCAGCCACTGTTATGACGAAATTTAACCTTCTAAATTCTTTCTCACTATCCCATTTTTTCCTGTATGTAGAATTAACAACAATGTTTTTAAATAGTTTTGATTTAAATTTTTAAAATAACGGCAAGCTGAAACTTTTTTTTATTAACTTGATGCTTATTTTGTGGTTTTTGTAATACTGTGTCCTAGAGATTCTGACTTCCCATTCTTTTGCCCTTCCAGGGAATGCATTAAAATTTAGAATAATCTAAGAACAAGCTATTTATTATTGGTATCATTAAGAATTATATAAAAAGTTTACACATTAATTCTAAAATTTTACTCATTTATGTATTTAGCTAAAAATAATAAATAAAATACTTTAACTATTCATGTTTAAAATATGGTTTAGAAGAACAGCAATCTATGCTTTTATCATTCAACCAATGTAATTGTTAACGGCATGGAAAAATGTAATAATTATTGAGTAAGCAACAAAAATAGCAAAATAAGTTTAACATTAAGAAATTAACTACTAATGTTTTTTTTTCTACGGACTCACGCCGTTAATAATTTCTCTAATTTTTCTAATAAGTGATGAATAATATAATAATAATAACATTATATATATAATATGATTATTATTACTATTATTAGCAACATTTCTGAAAATCTATTTGCTGCTGGAGTAACGATCGCAGTAGTTAAAGGTACTAGCTATTATATTTAGAAGATTTTATTTGTATAACTGATTTTTCTATTTGAGGCATTACTATTCTCCTTTTTGTAGCTTAAATATAACTAAATCTTAATTTAAGCATCTCACACAAAAGTTCATTGCCTTCTTCAAATTGTTAATTCAATTAAATAACTTTTTATAATAAAGAAAACCTCAGAAAAATATCAAATTAATGAATTAAATAAATAACAGTTTTAAGTACTAATAACTACGTTACCCTAAGACAAATAAATGAAAATATCAGAAATTCATCAGACGGAATGTGCTGGAATACTACTAAATAACGTTCCTTTAAAAACTCAACATTTTTCACACCTTCCATTTCGATCAGACAGAGAAAAACTGATCAAGGCAAATAGTTCAATATATTTACTTTTTCCTTCGGCTAGCTGGAAAAAATCACCCGAACACTACGCGGGCGTTGCATTTTCTCATATTACACCTGTGCCTAGTACTGGGGGTTCCAAGGAATTTGGAGTCAACGGTCGCTAACTGCAATAGTGCAGTCAGCTAAAATTTATATCGGAGGTCGAAATTCACAGTCCAGTCAAAAATAGCAACTCACTATGTATTTTACAGCCAAGTTATCACTCTTGGGAAATCCTGGGAACCGAGTATCATTCCTTGGAATACAAGATGCATGGAAATCTTACGATTTCGCTTGAATCTGGATTCCCGGGAAAGAAATCCTACAGAGTCATATGAACGTAAAAAAAGTGGGGTTTGTGGGTGGATGATCAAATATTTTTTTTGTCGAAAATAGTGACGGCATACTATATTTTAACTGCAATAAATGTTGTGAATAAAAATGCTTATGACCCACGAGCAGAAGGGCTCATTTGCGTTAAATTTACCTAGGATCTCATGGCGTGGCCTGAAAACTAAGAGATGTGGGTGATAATTCAGTTGCCACTGTCGTTAAATAAGCCTGGTGTAAAATTACAAGTTTTTCTTATGCGGCTTCAGAATGTAATATTAATAATCAAACAATCAATGCAGTAAATGACTAATAAATAATAATTAAAATACCATAATGGACTGGAAAATGGAACGTATAATTACGTAAAACTGCTTTTCAATCCTGGGTTGCAGCTACTATAACATGCCATAAATTATAATGGTTGTTTTGTATGAACTTGTGAAAGCGTTTTGGATCACGTGAAGTAAAACATCCGTGATTATTGCTCAGATGGGAAGGGAAAAAAAGCGAAGGAAAAAAAGTGTCTTGAACGTCATAAAGGACATAATCAAAATATCTTAAATATGAATTTTTAGCACTGAAGCATAAAATTTTCTTTTGATGAGTATTGAAGTTGCAAGAAAAAGTAAAGAATAAGTAATCATTCAAAAATTAGTCAAGGAGAAAATTCCTATTTAAAAAATAATGAAAACTAATCACATTCTCTTCTCTAAAAAGGACCGAGTAACTAGATAAATTTAGATACAATTAGATTTTTTTTTATCATTTAGGCAATTTTTCTGTTAAGTACTCAAATAAAATGCCCTCATGCCTCGTTTGCAATCCCTTAATGACATAGGGAATTTAAAAAGAAACGTATATTTTTCTAGAAAAAGAAAAAGGGGCTATAAAAAGGCTTAAATTTTTTCACCCAACCTGAACCGATTCGTGTTTGATTCAATTAAAGAATCATTTTAAGGGCATGCATATGCAGCTGTATCTTTTCCCAATCTTTGCAAATATTGAATGATTTTTTTAAAATTATACTTCTAAATTGAGCTCTCTAAGATTTGTTCTTTCCAGGAAGACGTCTACTTATAATGTCTGTAGCGGAAGATGAAAAAAATTAATTGTTGTAGATAATATAATAGGGATTTTCAGCCATTCTTTATCACCTCAAATGCTAATTCTTTTGATACACTTTAGATTTAGAGAAAACTTATTATTTTTAGAAAAATACATAAGGGGCAAATTTAGTTTATATCATAAATGTATTTGGCTCTGCTTTTTTATTTCCAGTACGATTATTTTGATTTACCTTCTCCTTATTTTATTTTCATAAAGTATTGGGAATAAGGGAAAGTTCTGTCGTTTTTGAACACGTGCAATTTTATGCGTTGCTGATCTTTAGCAAGAGTTCGGGTCTGACTCAAACCAGTTTAAACAGTTAAATGAGTTTACAATTAATAATGTATACACATTTTTTTTGATTTTAGTCAGTTTTTTTTCTTAAACTTGAAAAATTGTCAACATGAGTGAAGAAAATTTACACTTAAAACATCGTATGTTGCTTGAATTCCCAAAAGGGAATAACGGGATAGAGGCAAAATGAAACTTGTGTAGAGAGAAAGCAGTAACAGTCCGAACATGCCAAAGATGGCTTGCTAAATTTTGCTTGGGTGATTTTTCTTTGAAAGATGAACCCAGATCAGGAAGGGCATCTAATGTCAGTGATGAAGTGCTACGCAGTATGGATCAGGACAAATCCTACGTTAACTTTCACAGAAGTCGGCTTCAAGCTAGAAATTTATCAGACTACTGCTTTGGAATTACATTAAAAAGCTTGGTTTCATGCCGAACCTTTTGATTGTGTAGCACACGAATTAAGAGGACAGAATTTTGATTGTTCTTCAAATCCTGTTCTTCACAAAAGGGAGCCATTTTTGGAACATTTGGTGACTGCAAACGATTTGCAAAACAACGGTTAGATATTGGGAATCGTAAAATGGAAATGGACGCATCCACACACTGTATTACAATACCAGAAAACTTTTGTCACATTGTAAAATCCACTGATGAATTGATTGCCAAAGTTTTTCCAAATTTATCGCAGAATTATAAAAATAATCAATGGGTTAGTGAGCGGGCTATATTGGCAGCCCAAAACATTGATGTGAATTTAATAAACTGCACAATTCAAAATGAAATACCTGATGAAGAAACAACATATAAATCCATAGAAACTGTTGTCAATCACGATGAATCAGTTAATTATCCAATAGAATTTTTAAATTCATTGGATTTACCAGGAATACCACCGCATATTTTATCTTTGAAAATTGGTTCACCAATCATCCTTCAACGAAATGTAAATCCACCGCGACTATGCAATGGGACTAGGCTATCGGTAAAAAAATTTATGAATAACATAATTGAGGCAACCATTTTAAATGGAAAACACCAAGGGGAACATGTACTACTACCATACATTCCCATGATACCAACGGATACTCCATTTGAATTCAAACGTCTACAGTTTCCAGTACGACTAGAATTTGCAATGACCGTTAACAAAGCACAGGGACAATCATTGCGAGTATGTGGATTAAATTTGATAAATCCATGCTTCTCACATGGGCAGCTGTACGCTGGGTGTTCACGAGTTGGAAAACCATCAAATTTATTTGTTCTTGCACCAGATAGGAAAACAAAAAATGTTGTATATTTACAAGCACTACTAAGATAAAGTTCACCATCAATCATCAAATATCATTCATTTCATGATGATATTTAATAATTACAAAATTATTGTTCAATTGAAATTCATTTGCAGTATTGTTTAATATCACAAGTGAAGAAGCATGTTTATTCTACCATCAACTATGTATATCTATGTTTTGTACATATGCTATATTCAAATGACATATATGTAAAGATAAATTTATTGTTAATTTTCATTTTGATGTATTGTATTCATTTGATCATTAATAAATTATGTTTGAGGTATCAAAACTGCCTTTTTGTTCAAACACAGCAACGTGTGAACGGGTACAGCTAGTTTTTAATATAATTTTACTCATTAATAATATTAATTTGTGATCCATGTGTCACTTATCCATGTATTATATTTAGTAACTGGGGTATGTATTTGTTTTTTTTTCTCACAAACTGTCGAAGTCTAGATCAATTGAGATTAAATGCAATCCCATTACATAGTCTGAGATTAATTTGTTGTTATACTTTGTTTTTGTAGGCACTTACATTGAAAAATATACTTCACTTAAACACAATAGTCTGAATGGTATTAAATTGTTTAAATCTGAATGAGAAATCCCTTGTATTTTGCATGAATTTGCAACCTAAAATTTAGACGCTGTTCTTGGTTAAATTTAGATTTTAACACATCGAATTTGTTGATATTTTGATAAGTTGTTTCCTCTCCTTCGTTATATGTGTCTTTTAAACAAATGCAAAAAAGTGTATTTTACATTAGAAAACTATTAGTTTTGTAAAACACTGTGCTAACTAACGAGTATAAAATTATCTCGTGGAACCCGAGATAGTATAAACAATAGAATATTCATAATCTATAAAGAAGTATATTTTTAAGGATAAAATGTTTTAATATTATTTTATTCTTTTGTAATAAAAGTTTGAAAAGTGTTTCAAAATAAAATTGTTAAATATAAACAAAATTTTCTGTTTTAATGAAGAGGTAGAGGGGGATGGGCTTTAGATACTTATAACTATACAGACTTCATAGGGAAAGTAAACCCATTTTGCATACATTTTTATTTGTTCTCGATTTTTTTTTATTGTGGCGCGTGGAACTCCAGGGGCAAAAATTTAAAATTATGCACTGTTATTCTTTCAACTCCTACAATATAAGTTCACACTCCCTCTCTCTCTATATATATACAGTCGACTCTCGATAATTCAAACCTTTGATAATACGAACCTCTCGGTAATTCGAAGCATATGCTCAGCCCCTAGAAAAACTCTAGATAGTTCGAACTAAAACAATAAATTTTGGTACACTTAATATTTCGAAGTAAAATCTGTGGCCGGCCAGAATACAACACGCGATAATTTGAATTGATCTAATAAAACTTTCGACAATTCAAACACTCACTAGCATGTAGAGTCTTGTAGCAAACAGGTTGGAGCTTACATGTTTTGTGTTGTATTGTCTCTGCGTGTCTCCTCTGTAGCGTAGTCCCTTTGATGACCATTGGAGTTGATTCCTACAACTCTGACACAGAAGATAGTGTCACTAAACAATTCCCCCCTAAGCAGATTTTTCCTTCTAAATCATGCTGATGCAGACGTTTTTCGAGTGTCATTTATTCTAGAAAAATCTATTGGCAAAGTTAGATAGAATTCTATAAAACAAAAAAAAGGTAACAGATTTTTTCGTCAAAAAAATTAATTATGTACACTATGTATTTTTTAAAAACGGAAATGTTTTCTTTTAATTCAGGACTTCTAACTTCTGTTTAGTATTTATACTGTACATAATATGTACTTTTTAAATATACTTTAAAATAATTTTATAAATGTGTACACATTTTATTACATAACTTCAAATTTAAATGTGTTAGAAAAAAATTTCTCTTCGTGTATTTTGGGAGTTATTTCCTACCCTCTGATGATTCGAACTCTTGATAATTCGAAGTTTTTTATTCGTCCCTTCAACTTCGAATTATCGAGAGCCGACTGTATATATAAATATATATCTTAATCAAATTTTCAATCGTTAATAAAATACTTTCTACTCATCCATTCAAAGTAGGAATTGACTTACCTTTTTTATATTACTTGTTTAAAATAGTATTCTCATAAAATGCGAAAATAATAAAATTTTATGACGTAATTATGTTGAATGACTGTCTTGTGAAACATAACTCAAAAGCGTTAACCTAAAAATATTAAAACAATAAAGAAAGGATTACAATTTAATTCATTTTCAAAATAGAAATTAATTTATTTTAACATCATTTGAATGCATTTAAAAAAAGTGTGTTTTTTCTTCTCTTCATCTAGATATAGCTAAAAAATTCACTTCTCAGAAGCTCTAAATGAAATACAAATAAATGGAAGAATTGAAGAAAAAATCTCAGTTCTAATTACCGTTTCTAATTGAATTCGAAGGTAAACATAAAAAAGTTACAAATACGTTAAATCACAATCATTGCGAGAATATTTAAAATAAAATTATGTAACACACACTATTATATATGTAAAAGGAAATCTAATTTTGTTTATCAAATCGTGTTTCTGCTTCCAACAGTTAATTAAATTTTCTCTTTTATATCAGGTTAATGAACATCATTTGCATCACAAGAGATGAAGAAAATTACTTTTTTCCCGAGATAATATCAGAGGTTAAATGTTCTGGAATGAACTTTAAATGTCAATTTTTTAATGGGGTTGCTATTTCGTGAAAGAATTCTACAAAATGCTTTAAGGATCGGATTTATGATATTATTTCAGAATTCGTTCTAATAAAAGTGTAATGAATTATCATGTTCAGTTGCATTTAGTGATCAGTCATATCATGAGAGTGAATGTACGGAAAGTCATGATAAAAAAAATCTAAAAATTAAATTCAATTTTTTTAAACCATTAAACCCCCGCCCCCGAAAAAAATCTGGTCAAAATTAAAAAAAAAAATGGTTTAGAGTTGTGCAGTGGAGCACACAATGGAGGGGGGGGGGATTTTTTTGATTGATTATAATGACACGTAAAATTTAATTAAGTATTTATTATTAAAAATTAATTTTATTAATTAATACTAATTAGTTATTCAATAATTAATTTTTTAATGTTTTTTGTTCCCGAATATTGACAAATTGAAAAGAATATGCTGGGCGACGTATTAGAGCATGATACGACAATAGTGGACTTTCGACCTGCTCCCCCCTTCCCCCTTGAAAATCCCTGAGCTCGATAATGGAATTGTGGATCTTTTAAATACTCTACGCTATCAAAAAAAAAAAAAAAAACCTCGGTTTGCCTTAATTTTTGGATAGAACACTTTTAGGCTCCCATCATAGATTGGGCTCGGGTCATTTGATGTGGTATTGTATCTATAAGGTTCTGTAAGGCTACAACACTTATACTGCCCTTTTATTTGCCGCAATTTTTCGATGAGACACTGCATGAATGATGAAGCATACGACACATTCCGTAATCAATGTTCAAGTATGTCACAAAAATATCCCGTGGAAAACTTAACAATATGAGTCACATTAACGATCAATTTTTCAGAGATTCGGCATTATTTAAAAGATAATTTGACAGCAGTAACAAATGATCTGCTGCACAAACGAACCAAACAAAAGATGTGACACGCATTTGCTTGTTTATTTCGCCCAGTGACTTTTTGGCAAAGTAGTTTTAGTGCTTCTGTATGTATACAAGGGCAAACACATTTATATTACTTGAGATTAAAATGACAAAAAACATGAAAGAGGAATGATACAAATGTCAAATCCACATGTAAGGAGTAAAATATTGAGATGTGCAAATGATCAGCGCTTAAGCGCAATCGAACGACGTAGGAGGGAGAATTAACAACTCTCAAACTTTGTATAAAACAGCTACACTGTATGTTTCTCATTCGGAAATCCTATATTAATGTTAGTCTCTTGTGACAAAATCGTGTTATGGCTGGTGTAAGAAAGAGAAGGAACTACCAGTACGTGTCGGAATTCGAAAGCGTCAAGATCGTGGCACATTGATATGCACCAAGGAGAACTCACGTGACCTGTTTACATTCTACATCGTTTTACGGGCCGTGTACCTAGTGCGATATAATAGACAGCCTCTGGGTCTACGGCATGAATACCACTTGTTCACGTCGAGCGAACCTTACTTTAATACATCTTAAGATATCCGACTACACTAAAATTGTGAATTTTCCCAAAATTTGACAATTTTCTGTACACATTTATTTTATAGGCCATCTTATTAGCTTTATAAAAATACCAAGTTTATTATTCTCCGTTCCCTAGAAAAAAACTTCAAGTGTTTTTGTTAAAGCAGATACCATTAATTTAAATAAGATGTCACACTTTCAGAATTCGTTTTACTCGAAATGCGTTTTTTCGAAAATGCTCAAACGGGGACAGTGATTGCTTAAAAAGTTTTGAAAATAATTAACGGTGTGTAAAATTTTTCGTGTATGTCCTGTATAATAGTAGAAGTGTTTTAACTTTCAGATTTATCAATCACTGCTTCAGTACAAAATTTACAGCATATCTCAGCTGAACAAAAAAGCCCCTATTTCTTAAATTTTAAGTCTGAAGGTCTAATAAATGATAAAAAAGGATTTTTTTTATCTTTATAACGCCCCGTAACTCTCTTGTGGGTCGATTTTTGAAAACATCCTTCTAAGCTAATCTCTGCTCAGCAAAGGTTACAAATTTTTTCAGCATTGTTACAAATTTTGTGTAATGAACGCTGAAAATAGTGTAAACAATTTATATCGGGATATGTAATACGTTAATATTACTTTCTGCTGTATTTATTTTATGTTAAAATTATAATATTCGCAAGCAACACCGTTTCAACACCGTTAATTGCGATTTAATGGAGACATAGCGAAACGTTGGTGATAGAGCCAAGTTGGCATCATTTTTGGAGACCACGTTGGAAACTGGGCGATTGATTGAACGGCGCAGAAGTTGCTTTGCTGTGGTACCACCTGGAAGAAAGCTGTAACAAAAATGACATCCCAAAATCATTCTCCCCAAAAAAATACATATACATGCCAATTTTCATAGTGATCGGTTGAACGGTGTTTGAGTCAAGCGATTTCACACATATACAAACATCCATTTATATATATATATATATATAATCTTCACCTTACCATTTTCCTCAAACTTTTCATAGCTATACTCTTAAATTCTTTATATATATGCCCTCAAGCACTCTCACAGCGCATACACACACAGACACACATACATCTATATTATCTATTTTCATTACAGTTTCATTAACTTAATAATATATTTGTGTTTATTTCACGATTTTCTTTACAAGAAAATATTTTCATATCGAAAAAAATAATCAATTAAGACCAATGACTGGTTAAAAGAATGTTGTGAAAACTCACAACAATGTTTTTTGATATTCTGCATTTCATTTCCAAAATTTCCAAAAAGCATTTATTTTATATTTTATTTCGGAAAAAAAATTCAGAAGATGCTTTTAGTTGCAAAGTTGTATGCTAGTCAACTGAGGGTTTGGTTTGTCTTTTGTGTGCTAGGTAAAGTAATTTTTTTCCCACGCAAATAAATAATTCTCCTAAATAAATATTATTAATTACTTTTTATTTCTCTTTAACGTAAATATTTTCATTTTGTATTATTTAATTTTTATAGTAATTCATTTTCAGGTGAGTTTATATTGATTATTAATAAATGTTTTATGTAATGAAATTCTTTTAAAATTTTATAATAAAATATCCTATTAGAAGGAAAAAATTTTTATCATATGAATATTTGTGTCATAAAATTCAATGCATTCGTCTGAAGCGTGTGGCTACATTTATTTCCATTAATAAACTGTGAGAGTTGTGTAAAAAACTATTACTAATGCCATCCAGTTATTTAATTTATTTAAATTTAAAATAAATTATTTTCTTTCTAATCGCAGAATAATATTTTAATGCAATTATTCGACATTCTAATAGGTTTTTTTCTTCCTTGATTTTATTTGCTTTATTTTTGTTATTTTCATTTAGTTAAAGAAAAAAATTAGGGATAAAAAGAAAAAAAAAACGGAAATTTTGCCTTATGATTTGAGATGTTCACATTCATACTTATTTCGTAAATATGAAGTAATTCTCCTATATAAAAAAATCTAACGAATTATTTCATTTCTAAATTTCATTAAAGCAATTATAGTTAAAAAAAATATTACATGATCTGAAATTACATCGCTGGGATGGTCACTAAAATTATGTTTTTATATTGGAGAAAGGAATAATTCAAATAAAGATATGTATTAACTGTAAACCTTCAGCATATGTTCATATCTTAATATTAGACCGTGATACAGATAGTTTATTACTGTTCCATCAGAGTTTTTGAAATAAATATCTATGGGAATTAAATACTTATACAAACTATATATTTAGAGTTCTACTTTGTATGATTTTTTGTGTGAAATAAATCAGGTTGATGTAATTCCTGCTCTAGATTTTAAGCAATTCTAGTATAAAGATATAATATAAAATAATTAAAAAAATGATGGAAATATCCATCATCGCGCAAATTTATATGTTAGGCTCAGTACAACATAAAGAAATAATTTATCTTTCTATCATTTTTATTTCTGATGATAGTTAAAAAACAATTATTAGTATTATTATTTCATCTGCATCTCAGTACTTGTCGTCAGAAGTTAAGTCATCGAGACCATCTTCTGATAGCCAACCAGCTATTCAATGGCTCCAACTATTCTTTAATAACCCTCTCTTCTAAATTTCTCTACAAAAATAACATAAAATAAACATGCATTAAAAAACTTTTTCTTCATACATTAGAAGCGAAACACTTGCATGATTATGTAAATTTGTGTCACATGGTTTTGAGCAGAATATTTGGGGTATTCGATATAAATTGTACAGAAAATAACAGAAAAAAAACCCGTTTGTCCATTCATTATCGCATTTAATAACAAAAAAAAAAAAACAAAAAAAAACTCAGATTAGTTATAACAGTGCTTCTCAAATTTTCAATGTTTGCGACCCGATTTCCAGTCATAATTTTCATCGCACCCTCCCCCCCCCCTACAATAACTATGTATTGAAAGCAATAAAAATATACTTTGATGCTAAAGCTAAAATACGACTTTAATTATAAACCATTAAACTATCAAGATTAGTATTAAATTTTGTACATGATAGGCCCATGACTGGCACTGGTAATTATAAAACATGTTTTTATTTAATATTGATATATTGATTAGCAAACACATTGTGAAATACTGATATATTTATAAGAGTATATTATATCAGTGTAAATGTGTATTTAATTTGTATTTTGTCAGAAAGAACTTTTTTTACTTCCTTTCAGTAAATTAATTCTTATTTTAAATCTTTTATTTTCGACTTTTTAATAAGCTCGCACCCCCTTGATAGAGATATCATACCCCCTTGGGGGGCATGCCCCATAGTTTGAGAAACGTTGAGTTATAAAAAAAATATTCAAGAAATTACACGTTTCTTCCAACCACAACAAACAGTGGAATGATAAGGACAAACCCGCTATAGATTGTGACATTTGATTTTTTTTTTGACAGCTACGTTCATTATTACGCAATAGCCATGAAAAAAGTTGCGAGCAAAAAACAATTTACAGTACACTTGTTTTGTGTACAATTTTTTGTTCACTAAATGTTATAATGGGATTTTCCATCAATCAAAGAAGAGTTAAAAACATTTAACCTGTTGAAATACTTTAGAAAATATTTAACTGAAAATATTAGCGAAATTGTTTGAATCTCATTAGAAATAAATTCATTAAATACCAAGTAAGTCCTAACTATTTTCTTAGATACCTTAACTCCATATCGAGAGTTTATTGTATTAAAATAATTAAAAGTGAATTTGCTACCAATAGCAATTAAGAGTTTTAACTCCATCAGTGATTTCTATCAACTTCATTTTTATAACGAAGCATCTTCCTATCACTAACATTAAAATCATTACGTAAGCCGAATCGCTTGTAAACACTAATTAACTGTTTCCTAGTACGAAATTAATATGTTAAGATATATTGAAAAGTAATTACATTTTAATCAAAATATTTTCAATGCGAAGGAAGCTTATTTATTTCGTTCGAAATTATCGAGTTATTTAAATGTTTTCCAAGTTTGTGGAGAAATATATCTTTTCAATTAAGTATTTGAGAATTAAGAGTCTGATTCTAAACTTCTCTCGAGTAAACAATTACTATAAGAGCAATAATAAAAGTCTGAATATAATTATCTGATGAATTTCTCATTCAGGAAAGTGTTTTCTTTGTACATATCAATTATTTTCATAATTGTTTTAATGAGAGATAAACTTTCATAAAGTGCATGCATTGGTATTTAACATAATTTGGACAAACTTTATATTTAGAAATATCATAGACAGTCAATTTACTACAAGATGAAGTATGAAAATTATTTTTTTCTTATTTATCTGAAGGATATTATGCAGGATTTAAGATTATGACAAAGAAGACTTCTTTTGAAATAAATAGAAAAATGTTAACAGTAAGGAGAATAAGACATGACAGTAAAATGTCACCATGCTAGATACTACATATCTATTCTCAATACTAATATACGAATATAAATCTTCTTTTATACATTCAAAATAATTATAAAGAAACTTCCTCTATGAATGACATTCAACAGCTAAAACATTTGAGCAGACTGACACCAAATGTAAAGTATGGAATGCACACGAAGTGGACTTGAAGAATTTTTAAAAAATGTGTGATGGGTTCTATCCATGGGGTGGGGGGGGGGAGATATTTCTATTAACCCTCTTGGGGAAATTCTTCTTTAACTGTAATATGAGGTTAAAACCGCCTTCCGTAGAGATAAACTGAATTTATGCTAATCTAAATGCTATTTAAGCCCTGGCAATGTGTATGTTAGAGTTAGTCATTAATCGTTAGTAGTGAGTCATTAGTCCTTACGCTCTCATTCAAGCAAGAACTGCCGTTGGGATACCAGATTAGTTAGTGGTCCAATAACCAGAAATCGTAAAGAGTTCAATCCTGGAATTTTATTTCTGGAACAAAGGTATGTCTTACGCTCTATTGGAATGTGCATTTTACTGTTTATAAATTTTGTTGCAATATGTTCATGTATTAAATGATGGTCATTGCCGTGTTCATTGGGTGGTAAGAGATGCTCAATGGACATTACTGAATCTTATGTGTCTTGTCTAGTTCATAAATTCAATTTCAACTGTTTATTTTAATTATAAATAATCTGTATTTAATACTTACACACACACACATACAGCGCGTGTTGATTAATTTACACACTCTTTCAAATATTACTAAAATAAATTGATACAATTCATTTTCAATTTAGCTTTCCTCAAAGAAAAAACTTATTTTCATTATACGAGGATAAGTATAAAAAAAAGAGTACCCTCAAAGAAAGAACTTATTTTCAAAGTACGAGGATACGAGGATAAATCTAAAAGTAAAGTAACTTTTGTATATTTTCTTTCCAAGGTTTGGCAACAGTGTTAATATCTAGCACTGAATGAGGGGTATAGTCTGCAAAACTTCTAAACAACGTGCCACTCGTCTTTCTTCGTAATCATTTAGTGTAGGGGACCGTTCAGCATGGCAGCTCCCTTGCCGATCTACCCCAAGAAGGAAAGGAGGGCAGTGATTCGCTTTTCGTTTGTGGAAAATATGATACCTATGCTGGATACTACCCATCTCTTCCATCACTATATCCTCAAAGACGACCCTCAGTGTTTGACTTTGATTAACTACTCGATTATTTGTCACACATAAAAAAAAAGTTCTTCCTTTTTTAAACCATTCTATCCATTCGTAGATCTTGCTTCGCGATAAACAGCTGTCACATATTGCTCTTGCATGCGACGAATAATTTCCGCAGGTTTCACATCTTCCGAAAACAAAAAGCGAATTACTGTCCTCCTTGATGCAGATCGACAATGGAGCTGCTATGTTGCACCATCTGCTACCCCGCAACGACTACGAGGGAAGACGAGTGACACGTTGCATAAAAGTGTGGAAGACTACCCCTCATTTAGCGCTGGGTTCTAGGGTTGTTGCAAAATCTTGGAAAGAAAAATTGCAAAAGTCTCTACCTTTTGACTTACCTTTGTATATATGCATATTTTTTTCCCGTTATATTCCACGTAATCTTTTTAATAATAATTTAATTAATTTTTTGTAGTTACTTGTCGTATACAATTTATAGATTTACACTGCATTTTCTTTTTATCTTATTTAAATACATATTTTTGTGTACACAAGTACATATATTGAATTATCGTATATTTTCTTCTCATTTTTGATATATACGATTTCTGCAGTTGTTTTCAATTTGGGTAGCATAATGAATTTTATTCATAATTTTAGCAGCTTTTATAAAATTGTATTTATTAGTTACAATTTTGCAACATATTTTATTGCAATCCTGTTGTAAAGTGATTAAATAATATTATTATTTGTATTATTACCAAAGAGATCGTATCTAAGTGTTGTATATGTAAAATACGTAACGGGTTTATTGTTATATTTTATATAATTTTTACAGATTGTGGGGGCGTTTTTTTTCCCAATAGCACCCAAAAGGCTTTTGGATAACGCGAATACACCAGCATTTTAAAAATTCCTCAATTTTTCTTAAGGTAAATGATTAAACCTCATGATCATAATAGTGTGTTTTATGCATTATTTTACCAAAAATTACCATAGTAAAAATGCGCCGCTACAAGGGGAAATTGAGGGAAATTTCTTTTTTTTTTTTAATTATACTTATTATATCTTAGAACTTTTCCTCCAGCAGTAATCTTAAAAATATTTTTTTATTAATTTTTAAATTAAAATAAGCATAAAATACATGAATAATAATTTATCCTTTAACTTAAAGCTAGCTAAGTTAAAACGAAGCAATTTTTATCATTTTATATACAAAACGCTAATGCAATTACATTTTCTTTGTTTCATTAAAATATGATATAAAATGACATATGATGCGATTCAATTAAATTAATTAAATTTTTAGAGTCTGATAGTAAAAAAAAATTAAATTAAAAAAAAAGACGTCAATGTACTTTTTGTGAAATGAATATAATGCTTTTAGATAATTTTTTATTAATATAAAGGATTTTCTTACATTAGCTAAAATTATTTATTTTAATTTTTAGAGAAATCAGGCTGTGTGTTTAATTTTAGTTTTTATATTTTTCCAAGCATTTCATATGCACTCTAATGTTTCATGACAAGCTTTTAAAAGAGCGTTTTCACTTATTATGAGCAAAATAATTTCCAGTTAGAACCATATGTGTGTGAGAGCGAGAAAGAAAATATTTACAATTTAAGGTAAACGTAAAGTTCATTTATTTTCCAAAAGCAGCCAAGCAATTTAACCCAAGAGAAAGCTTTAATGTTTTTAAGCTTTTTAGGTGCACAGATGTTTGTTTCGTTTTGTTGAATTAAGTATGCTTGATTGGAAAATAACTTAACAGAGCAGAACCTTTTATTGCTGGTATAGTGAAAAAGAAGAAATATTTGAAATAAACTTATTTTATTAATGTTGTAAAGCGGGAAAAGGATTAAATAACTTAAGAATAGTATTGTGAATATTTAAAGAAACAATTACGGACAAGAAATAAACAAAAGTGGTTCTTTTTCGGTAACTTTAATCTAAAACAATTGTTTTCTTTAGAACCACACACGTAAAATATAAAGTATATTCTCTTTATATCTATAAAATATTTTTTTTTAACTTGAAGAAATTTTATTTTATAGTTAAGAAATAAGAAAGGAATGGAAAAAAATTAAAATTAGTCAAAAAATAAAATAATTAAGTTTTTTTTTCAAAATTTTTTTTTAAATCCATAAAGCCATGTACAAAATAATTTTAAACGAAAAATTTCATTTGGTTATTTAACAAATCCATGATACTTTAGAATCGATTGTTATGTTAGATTACTTCATTAAATGAGACTAAAGGAAGAATTAAAATAAAACATTTTATTAAGTGGAAACCTGGAAATAATCAAATTTCTCTTTACAGATTCTGCAAAAAATATCAACAGTAATGTGTGCGTGTAAAAGTTTTTATTTTCAAGTAAAAAAGTACATACAGACTCATATAAACAATTGACAATAAACAATATAAAAGTAATTATTATTCAAAAAAAATAAAGTAGAAATATATGTTTCTGATAACAATTTCTTTTTTAAAAATATATAGCAGGCTTAATATATTTATTTGTATAATAAGAATAAAATCTTCTGATGTGTTGACAGCTAACTAACAATTTTCTGGAGAGTTTTAGTAATAATATATTTCACAAGTAGTATGAATTTGTAAAACAGGAAATTTAAGATACATACGCACCAACTAATATTTGAATGCAACAGGTTAAATTATATTTTTTCAAGTGTTCATGATGTATCTCATTTCACAGTGAACAAATGTTATAGAGTATCATAATAACAATTAAATGAGTAGTGCATAAAATTTATATGCAAATCTAACCTTATTTGTTGGTTTCTTCTTGAATAAAATCAATATAAAATTGAAAATGATAATTACTTAATATTTTTTTACAATTAAAAGCAATATATGTTTTAAAAAATTATGATCAATTTTTCAAAAAGGATGTATTAAATTTAGTTCTATCGACTTATTTTTCAGTAATATTCAACATTTTAAAGTAATTATCTTTTTTATATCATATGCAAAAAATACAGAAAATGTATCCTATTTTCAAATAAATGCATAATCCAATCTTCACTTTTATGTATTCTATCTTAATGAATTAAAATAAAAGAACAATTTTTAAATTTTTTCTGTTATATCATTTGCGTAAATCCTTTTGAATCTAAATTTATTTTACAGATTTTCCAGCAAATTGTTAGAATGTAATATTCTTTACAATTCATTATTTGTAGAACTCCACATGAATCTGATGTTTATAATTTAAAATCAACAAAGATGTTGATCCTGAATTTTTGTGAAATTCATCTGCAATTTGTAATTGTCTGTTAAAATGAAAACGTATTTCATATAAGGTTCTTAGTGAAACCGAGAATTAAATTATGTACATGCAACTGTATCATTCAAATCATAAGAAGAATCATCGAAATTTATTTGTATATAACCAAAGCAAACAATTCAGTTTTCACTAACTTGCTGCAAAGGGATTCAAATGAGCCAATAAGTGACTTGAACATCTCCTTTTAGCTCTTTATTTGAACATGATTCCGGATATATTTGGATCACGACTGGTTGTTAGCAACGTATACGCATTAAAGCTGAATTCCACGATTTTTATAATGATATGCATCATTAAATTTGCCTCATCTAGTTGAAATTTCGTTCACTTTTAACCTTTTTGGTATAATGAGTTGAAACAGATCAAATTTCTAATTTGTGTATAGAGACGATGCAGATGTTGGTAATTAATGGTTCATCCAAAATACACTGTATTCCATTCATTATAACAATATATTGGTTCAACAGTTAATCCAAAATGATGAGCAATTAAAATGCAGAAATATTTCATATATATATGTATATATGTATAATAATGTTTTGGGGGAATTATGAATAATTGCTAAGAGATAATTTTTAAATATGAATACCATTGGTTTAATATCTACAATAAATTATCGCAAAAGTTCGCTCATCTTCTTCGTAAAGATTATTATGATTACGTAAAGATATTTATGAGGTATAATTTAAATAAATGTAGGAATTCAAGTTCAGGAATCTTGATAGAATATTTCGAAAAAATTTAGTACCCCAAATCATATATTTTAAATTTCCCTGAATATTATAAAATTAAAACTCATTAAAATTTAATTACACATTATTATAATTTCTTTACATTAATTTATTTACTTCATTAAATGAATTTTGTCATGTTACATAATCTAAAACGACACACAACTTATTTAAACATTAATTATTCTTAAATTATTTCTTTGTAAATAAATAGTTAAAAGTATTTTTCTAATAAATTTAAAACTTATATCAAATTGTTTATACTGTTGTTATTTAAATAGTTTACAAATAAAAATGATTTATAGTGGTCCTTTGATTACCTGTAGAGGAAATAAGTTTTGTTTAATGTATATGTTTAATACATAGAACATTTTTTTCTAAGTGATCTTTTAAAAAAGCAAAACAATTTTATGTTATTTTTAATGATGTAAATAAATTCTTTTTACACTTTTTTAGCAGTAATCAATGTAGTAATATCCATCAAGGATGTACATTTTTGTCCTAAGGACTGAAATAATTACCTTTGAAGTACTTTTGCACCTCATTTGAAAAGTAAAATATCAATTTACCTTAGAATCTATATTAATTATTAGTGTTTTAAATCAAAAACACCTTTTCATTCTTATAGCCTGCATAAATAAGAACCATCGGGACATAATTCCGAATATTTTTTATGAATTAATTGATTCAAGTAAAAAAAAGTATTTATAGATGAGAAAAGCACGAAGAAAATTGCAAATCTCTAATATACCATTCATCAAACAAACCCATATTGTCTAGACTGTTAATTAAAACTGCAGAATAATTAAAAGATCTCTTCTACATTTTGCCGCATTTGACAATTTTAATTGATTTTCATCCACATTAACCTTTAAAATGCAACAAGAGGAAACTTATCGAAACTTGTTAATTGGACAAAATAAAGTCCTTTTCTGAAGCTCGTAGCAAGTCGAGTGAGTCTCTTGGGACTCGTCAATCAAGTTTGGAAAACTATTCTCCAACTATTCTCTGGTATATTTGCTAAGGTATACTGACTAAAAATGATGTCAAAATAAAGGATATATTAAAGAAAAGTTTTCAAATTTTCGATTTGTATCATAAATGCATAAGGAGAACACTATCTACATTTCTTTTGTATCCATGTCGAATAATAATTCAAAATAATTCATTCGTTAAATAAAATCAAAATTCGTGTCATGAACTTCGTTCTATGAATTTTTCCCCTCGTAATTAAATCAATATATTCATTTGTATATTATTATGAAGCACACCGGATAGCGAAAATTCGAGAACGCTTGTTCTGCTTTTCAAAGAATTATGCGATTGCGTGATGTTGCTATTCGAATACTGTTCTTTGTAGGAAGCTCCAATGAATCTTACAGATGATTTCAGGTAAACATTGTGGTGATGCTCAGCTAGCAGATAACAATAGCGAAAAAAAACAGTTACAGCTACAGACCGAAAACATATTTTAATATATAATATAAGCTATAAATCTCTATTTCGTATTGTCTAATAGATTTCAACGTTAGTTAGAATATATGTATAGACAAGAAGCAACTAAGACTGCCTTTATTACTTTAGACGCATACAATATCCCTTTTATCAGTCCTTCAAAACCGTTTCGGAATAAAGAAAAAAGTTTGGAAAACTTTCCATAGTATATATATATATATATTGCAGAGTGGTCCCGAATTCATGGTACAAACTTTAAGGGTAGGTAAGGACATTGTAAAAATTATTTATTATATAAGAATGTATGGGCGCAAGTGTGACGCGGTGAGGCACAAACGCAAAAAAATAAGTGACGAAAGGAAAGATAAAGTGTTTATCGAAAGCGTCATTGACGTGTGTAATGTTTACAATAACTGTTCATAACTGCTCACAGTACATGAGCTATGAAGTACAGCTGCAGCGATCAGTGCTGTACCACACACTGGCACTCGGAGAAGATAATCTGCCAGATTCAAAGCTTGTACTTGCTGAAAATGGAAGAGTTGTGAGCGATTTTCGTTTCACACTCTACAGACGGTCTGATGATTCACTCTTACGTTATGAGCAACAGATCACTCGGGTCTGATGATACTTCACTCGGGTCTATCAGCCACGACATTTAAGATGCTTTCTTCCAGGCTTGGACTGCGTACAGCTTGTTCGTCGATCAGCATCATGCCTGCCGACGTGGAACGAGCGTGTTTCACGAAGTTGGTGATTTAATCACTCAAATATTCTGTGTGATCCGGCATTCGTCGACCAGAAAACTGCTCGTGAAACGTTCGAAGAGCTAATCTGTCGTTACCATTTGCACGGACGTACATGTAATGTACGTCTGCATTTTCGGCGTTCGTAAAGTCTCCTATCGCAGACCTCAGCCCAATTGCGAATGGCGCTTTGCCCTACTGAGATGCATCATGTAGAGCGATGGCTAGACATCTACTGCCCTCTAGCGGCAACGCAATCAACCGATAACTTCATTTCTCATTTCTTTAATTTCCCCTGTTTGCACCTCCCGCGTCACTTGCGCCCATACATTCCTATATAATAAGTGATTGTTACAATATACTGTATCTACCATTAAAATTTTTACCGTGAATTCTGGACCACCCTGTATATATATATAAGCGATTACTATACGTAAGGTTATTACATATTTTTAATTTATATGAGAATTTATTTTGAATATTTATACCAATACGGAAAAGCGACGACCTTTAAAATAAATAAAGGAAATTGAAGATATCAGGATATAAATTTCTTCATAATACGTTGCATTAAAAGAGGCGCAAGCTACGCCCTTTTGATCAATGACATTGATGTATTTGATTTCATGCCTTATTAGTCAGATTTTATGCTTGATTTATCTTACATAGGGATATGCATTACCAAGATTGTGATTCCGAAATTTAGTGTTTCTTTACTAAAATTACCCAGGTTTTTTTCTTTTTTTTCTGATTTTGAAGCTTTCTATTACCGACATAAATATTTCACAATAAAATTTTCTAATTAGTTGTTATACTGAGCATTTCTTAAAAGAGATTTTGGAATAAGCATTTCCAAAAATTACTGCAATAAAAATATCTATGAATACATGCCACCTTTACTTATGTAAATGAAAAATAAAACATTATAATAAACATGTAATTATGGATTATAATCTCTAAAAATAAATTAACGTTTGTGAAATATTAAATTCAGAGATTTAAATTACATGTTTATCGATGATTACTATGAAATGAAGATCGAAGTGTGATTTGTGTGTATGCAGAACACTCAAGGCAATTTCTAACACCTAGAAAATCAGTTTTCCACTAAACTTTTAATATTAAACCTTCGAAAATATGTCCACCGATAGTGTTAAAATAATAAAAGAACAAATGTCTTTCGAGGTTTTTGCAAGAACAATAATTGTTTTCCAATTTACAGGTTTTAGTTTTTTTCGTTCATCATAAAGAAAACATTACATTTAGAGTAATAGAATTACGTCATAGATATGTTCCCTTGCCTTTTTTAATTTAGCAAGGTTTAAGGCAACTTTTCTAGCTCGTAGCGTCAAAAAAAAAAAAAGATTATTTGAATGTACATTTTACTCGAATAGGTAAGGTTGTGGGAAATTTTCATCAAACGCAGATTTCTCTTTAGTAGGAATTATTAACGTAATATTTGCTAATTACGTGAGATAAACACTGAATGTTGGAAAATAGCAAATAGAAATAGATATAAAGCTTAAAATTGCTCAACACTTCATTAATGTCTAAACATATTTTTTTGTATGTTAAATATCATATTTGATGTAGATATTTATTAAATTATATAATACTACATATTAATCTATGAAACTTTTACATGGGCAGAAACTTAAATTCCCTCATCTAAAGTTAATTTAAATATTTAGTACCAGTAAATTGAAATTTGTACCCTTAGAATTGGTTATTGAAAATCTTGTGTTGTTAAAACTTGGACAAATTAATATTACTTAAATATTCTTAGTCAATGCTATAACATTATTCAGTATTTATATATAAATCAATTTTCTAAAGTAATGCGTGGTCAATATTTATTCTATGTAGAATTACTGAGATCGAATGTATAAATTTAATATATTTAACATCCAAAGTATTTTAAATTCTGCTGTTATTTTCAGCAATCACTTTGTTCTAAATAATGTCTCTTTGATTATAAATTAGAATGATTTTTAATAAGTGTGTTACGTAAGTTTAATGGAAAAAGCTTATTTGTTCAACAACCAAAAAAGTAAAAAACAAAAATTGAAAAGATTGATCAAAATAATCGATTAGAAAAGCAAAAATAATTCAGTTCGTTGGATTATTGAATTTCCGTGGGTAAACTTCTTAACGAAAAAAAAAATATATTTTCGGAAAAGGAACAGTGAATTCGGCATTTACAGCGGAAAGAAATGGAACCTTTTAAACTACCAACATTGCAGCTCAGTTGCATCTATTTACTTTAGTTTTCGCTTCAGAAAGAGTATTCAATCTAAATCGATAACTTTCAGTCTGTAAAATTGAATTCCAGTGTATACAAAAGGAGCTTCTTTCTTCAAAAAGGCAAAGTTTTGTATTTTCTACGCGCTTTTAAACGTTTCAAAATACTATTTTGATTTGCATAAGATTCGTTTAAACAGTATGCTTCCAGTAAAACTGTCAAAAACATTTTATTTTGTAAATATGGTTTTTTTTACATATGATATTTGCCTGATTTGCCACATGTAAAGATTTCATTAATTAAGTCGAATTAAAATTGACATTGTGTGTGTGCTTGGCGTTTAAATAAAAATATTTCTGACATATTATGTCAAAACTGCAAACGCGCATATTAATTCTGGCATATTAAGCTCCATTGTTATATTAAAAAATTGAGTGAGCCAATTTATTTATACTGCTGATTCTTAATGCAGCGTTCCTCAAACTGGGAGGTAACAGCTATTGGAAAAGGCGAAAATAAAAAAAAAACTTTAAATAGGTATCAATTTACTGAAAGGAAGCAAAACAAAATACATTCAGAGATAATGAAAATTAAATGCACATTTACACTGATATACATTGTAATATACATTGCATATACATTGTAATATAATATAATATAATTGCATATACATTGTAATATACATTGGTGTCCAAAAGTTAAGCATAATTGATAATTATGTGAATAAAGAAGGAACTGTAAATCAGAATGGCGGGAAACGTGATAAGCGAGTGTAAAATAGTTATAAAATAAGGAAGCAAATCAAAAGAATGATAATATTTAATTTTATTATCCAAAGTAGCAGTTTGAAAGAAAACTGAGCATAGCAAGGATTCACACTTTAAAGAAAACATTAAATAAAATACTGATGCTGCAGTTTAATAAGGCGTGTGGTCACCTCTGACAGCCAGGCACGCTGCACAGTGATTAACCATACTTGTTATGAGATGATGAATGAGTTGTGGGCTCAAACGGTTCCAAGCTTCTTGGAGAGCTCTCTTCAGTTCTGTAACGGAGCTTGGAGGGTGCGATAGGGCTGCAATTTATCTCCCGAGCATATCCCATACATGCTCGATAGGATTTAAATCAGGGGAGTTCGCAGGCCACGACATGCGCTGGATGTTTTCCGTTTCAAGGAAGTCATCAATCAGCACCGCTCGGTGACATAGCGCATTATCATCCATGAATATGAAGTCAGGACCGACAGCACCTCGAAACAAGCGAACATAAGGCTCAAGAACTTCGTCTCTGTATCTTTGAGCAGTCACAGACCCCGTGTCAAAGAAATGGAGGTCTGTGCGGCCGTCCATCATGATGCCTGCCCATACCATTACTTCCCTTGATGGAAAATGATGTCTTTTCGTTATGTTTCTTGGTTCAAAACATGTTCCACGTTCTCTCCATATCGTTACCTACCGAGAATATTAAAATTAAATATAAATATAAAACAAATTCTGCTTATCTTTACTATAAGCTGATGCTGTAATCCTAATTTTCCGATTCTGTCAACCATAAATATATTTTTAATTATTCAATTCTTACTATTATCTCACTCCCTCTATATATGTATATATATTTATTTATTTATGTATGTATATATATCTTGTTCAAATTTTCAATCATTAATAAAATACTTTCTATTCATCCAATCAAGTTCAAATAATTTCTTTAAAACTTGTGATGGATGACATTTGATTTTAAAACATTTTTATCAAATATTCATTCATTGATTGTATTAACAATATAACTGTTAAAACAATGACAAAAGTTGGCGAAGAAAACCGATTTTTCAGCCAAACTAGCCAAACCGGGCGTGTATTGTTACAACAATGCAGACCAATCATGCTCTTTTTTCAATTCCTACTATTAGTTCACTCTCTTCCTATATATATCTTGTCTTTAAATATTGTTAAGCTGATATAAATTACTTATAAGTGATTGAATATTAACATAGCGCTATTCAGCTACTCGAGGGCATTTGGCGACGGACCTCGTAATTTTAAACATGGTCATGTGATGAAGATGACACACACCTGAGCTGACACTTCATCGCAGGGGTAACTTTATTATTGACTTATTTTTCACTTGCTTCAGTTTGTTTTTTAATTTTTTTTTAAGAATAATCATATCATTGTAATTTATATAAACGCAATCCATATACCATCTATGAATCTTTTTTTGTAAAATTAAACTACTGTGGATAAAAATATAGTTGAACTTCTGGCAAATAGATGATTAATAGGAACTGAAGAATAATAAATCTTTAAAGAGCATGTGTTTCTCATAAAATTTGAGAGACAGCCTCAACTTATCTTTCATTCTAGATGAATTTTGAAATCTCAATACATTATTTTTTTTTTCAATGGATGTTTTTTATACTCCAGCTTTGACCAGTTTCTCACGAGGCAACTTTGTGCTAGAAAGCTCGTTTCTTGTCACCACTTCCCTAGTGTGAAGTGGGGAAAAATTGTCTCACACTCAGTATAAAGTTGACTGAGAAGAGTGTGCCGTTTTGCAAAGTCCACAATCTCAATGGTGTCATGATTGGGCAATAAAAAATCTTTCTACATTTTCAATACACAAGTTGTCACGTGTGAATTGCCTAACTTCCACAATATCCGTTAATTTGAATCAGTTAGTGGGGAAGAAAACGTGGTTTACGAGAGTTTCACAGCATAAAGTGCCAGTTGAGCACGTGGGACGGGACCCAGATGATATTTATTCAAAGCTCCCGATTGTCTGCTTCTCCTGTTATGTGTGACAAAAGTTGAATTGTGTAAAAGGGCCGTTAATCTCATAATATTTTCTTTTGTGTGCTGAGAAATTTAATGCGTTCGAAGTTCAAATTTTACGTAACATCGATTTTTCATAAATACGGAAGAATTGTGTTTGGAATTTGAAGAAAAAATTTCTTCCATGATAATTTTAAGCATTAAGAACATAACAAGAGAAATTTTTAAAATAAAAAATTTAAAATAAACTAATTTTTTAAAAAAATTTACCATAATCATACTCATATATGTAATAAAATAGCATAAACTAAACACACACACATATATACATATATACAGTCGAATCTCCATATTGCGAACCTCTACATTGCGAATTTTTCTATATAGCGAGCTTTTTCCTGGAACCAAGAACACATTTCAAGATTTTCTTCGTAAAATAACTTCCAAATAGCGAAGTGAATTTTCTATATAACGAACATTTTCTCTTGTGATTCAGTTTTTTTCTCCCTATTTTTAAAGTATTTCTGTAGATTTCAAGTTATTCTCTCTTTTAACACACTTTATGGTGGTCCTAAATCTTGAACTGGTTTTATTAGATGCCTAACTCGCCGAGAACAATAGAATTCTTGGCATTTCATCCAAGAAGTGTAACCTATAACCCCAATTGTCCAGTTCACTGGAAACATCTTCCATATCCCCTTTCACTCTCAGTAGAGTTGTTTCATGTCCCCATGTCCTTGAACTAGTCTCCGTTCATTTGTAGAGTTGATCCTTCGTACTGGTAACTTCGTTTCAAGTTGCTCGAAAATGTCAAAACATAAGTGCTTGAGATAGGTAAGATATATAAATAAATATGTATTGATTTACAAAATGGTGTGAATAATTATTTTTTTTAATATATAGCGTTAATGAATTTAAATTTGTTTTATGCGGTTTAAGTTTTTTTCGGGATTTAGGGACTTCGTTATTTTGAGGTCCGACTGTACATATATACTCGTATATATATATATATATATATATATATATAATGGAAGTTGACCGATTTGGTAAAGGATTTTTCACATCGTGGCTGGTGTTGGTTTTTATAGGTATATTTGGTCGAGGGATAGCTATGTCTTGAAAGAATACTGCTCCACTGTATATATATATATAGGTTTCATTTTTCGTTTATTGAACATCACCCAAAAGCAAGGGCAGTCACATTAACATAATTTACGGAGTTTCACACACACAAAGCAGAAGTAACACTTATCAGCGACACGGACACATAGTCGACAAAACAGACAAAGCACAAAGAGAGAAGAAGCGCGTAACCGTGTGTTCAGAGTTTTTATACTGGCCGTGAAGTCGTACGACTCTTTTATAATAGGAGTCGTGATTGGCTGCAAATGCGCGGGAGCAATTAGATTAAGATTAAGATTATGCGCGCGTGCAATTAGATTAAGATTATAACAGTCTTAGGCGAAAGAACTAGGAAATAATTTCACGGGGTACAGTTAAGGAGAGTTAGAAGAAGTCATTACATATACATACATACATATATATATATATATAATATATATAATATATATGTAACACACGGTATAGTTCCAAGACCGAAATGTAGGTGCCGCCATTACAATACGGGCTTGGACCGGAAGTGTGACTGTACGAAACACAGTAGTACGGTCAGAGAGAGTTTGGATCTGGACAAGCGTGCGTTCCCTGTTTCGATGTCCAATCCTGGACTATGTAAACTTTACTTATTTTCAGTTATTTTCTCTAAATGTTTGTCTTGTAATTGTCTAAGTGTCTGTTCTTTGTAACTGTGCTATCTTATGCCATTAAATATATTAATTTACCCCGAGATTCTATTAATTACTTTTGGTTACCCCAAGTAATGACGTAAGCGGCAGCCTACCAATTGCGCCCAAACGTCGGCCCGACTCCCAGCTCTCTCTCGCTTCCCCCCCCCACAGCCTTAGGGGTGGAAGTGTTTGTCATCCCGACAATAAGATATTCGCACCCTGCGAATGAATATTTTCATCCAGAAAACCTGTTAACAGATAAGTGTTGTTTATTCTAAATAATCATGCTCTGTTATTGTGTTTGTATAAGATTATTATAAATTTTGACATAAATTGTGCGTTACTTGCAAAACGATGTCTTTATTTTTCTCTTGGATAGTTACATACTATTTAGTAAAAAGAAAAAATATATATATATCCATTTTTTTTCTGTGAACTATGACTTACTTATAAAAATGTGATGATACTTCCTGGATCCTTATAACCTGTAGTTTCTGAGACTGTATTTTTGGTGTAAAGTAATATCTTGTAATTTTTTCTCTTCTTTAAAACATAATATTGTTTTGTTAAGTAGGATTTTTTTATTTATGAGTATATGATTCTTTTTTTTACTTGAGGGTTTTGTTATTTCCAAAGTGTTTTCTGATCATTTTTTGTGATATATGTATTTTTTTTTTGGCTAAAACTTTGAAAAAGTTTTTTACTTTGATTATGTATTAAAAATGATAAAAACGAAAATATTTTTATTTTTCCTTTTTGTGATTTATGAAATTTTTTTGAATTGTATATTGTAAGAAAGTAAGATATTATATATTTTTTTTTGTGGCATAATACTGTACTATTATTCTGTTAGTAATATTTTGTCAAATTTAATTTTGGTCTGTTTATATATAAAATTAAAAATCAAAGTTTAAATTTGTAATTAATTCAATGTGGAAAAATTTGAATCATGTTTCCAACCAGGGGGAGGGCCTCCATCCAATAGCAACGACTCCCATAGAAAAAGTACAGACCACCCCTAGTCATCAGAAGAAGTGCCGCCCTGGCAATCAAAAATTTCCTATCATAGAAAAGCATATAGACCACCCTGGTCTCGTATGAAGTGCCACCCGGCAATAAAAAAAATCCTGTTATAGGAAAAGTTTATAGACCACCCTGGTCTCGGAAGAAGTGCCACCCTGGCAATCAAAGATTCCTGTCACAGGAAAAGTGTATGGACCACCCTGGTCTTAGAAGAAGCTCCTCTAAGGAAAAGAGGACCACCCCAAAAAAATAAAGAGTACTTCCTGTTTCCGAGCCCAGACGTCAACGGAACCAGAGGGGGAGTCTGTAACAAACGGTATAGTTCCAAGACCGAAATGTAGGTGCCGCCATTACAATATGGGCTTGGACCGGAAGTGTGACTGTACGAAACACAGTAGTACGATCAGAGAGAGTTTGGATCTGGACAAGCGTGCGTTCCCTGTTTCGATGTCCAATCCTGGACTATGTAAACTTACTTATTTTCACTTTTTTTCTCAAATGTTTGTCTTGTAATTGTCTAAGTGTCTGTTCTTTGTAACTGTGCTATCTTATGCCATTAAATATATTAAATTTACTCCGAGATTCTATTAATTACTTTTGGTTACCCCAAGTAATGACGTAAGCGGCAGTTACATATTATATATATATATATATATATAATGTCAGACCATGTTTATATTGATGTTCAAACGCCCATATCATCATTCGACTTCAGATTAGCAGACACTAACACAAAAGTTAGGAAAAAGCTTATTACAACGTGACAAAGATAAAGACAAAGCGATAAAGAATCAAATAGCTCTGACTATTTATATGAGGCGGCAACAGGAAGTCGGGCAATCTCGTGACTTCCTGGTACGGAAGTTCTGATTGGTGGAAAGGTATAGTTCGCTGAATTCTGACGTAATCTTTTTTTTAAAAAAATGCTTGCTGTTAATTTTCTAAGGAGCGATTACGATAAAATCCCGGTTATGTGGGTAAAAAATAATTATTTCCTCGTGAGTCATGAAGGAGAGGACCATTAAAAATTAAAAAGTTATTCAGGATGAAATTAAAGGGAATTATTACATGCATATATATATAAAGGTATGTGCCTGTGTACCAACTTTCATTTAGCTTCTCATTTTACAAAAAAAGAAAGGTAAAAGATTAAAAATATTCTTTACACTCCAGATACCTTTCATTCCATTTACTAAATTGCTATTGCCATTCTATAAAAAGATAAGAAAAAGTATAACTTGTAATTTTACTAATAATCCAACTCGCATTAAGTGAAAATGTCTGACTGAGGATACACAATACATTACATTTAAACATGCGTTTCCGAATTTATTACTTTTCTTTCGATCGGTCGTATTTTTCCACAATAGTGTCTATTAAACCTAAGGAAAATTAACCATCCTATTTGAATTCCTACTGAAAAGGAACAAAATTTCTTTTAATATCGGAAAAGTCAGGTGCATTTTTTTACGATTACTTGACAGCAATTCTTATTCTAATTTAACGAAAGGAAATGTCCCAGGAAAACAATTATTTAAAGAATTCGGATACTTTTCCCCGATAATATGCAAAGTATTTCTAGAATGTCTTTAACAACTTTGAAAAGGACTTCTGACATTTAAATATACAAAGATTGGAAGAATTTTCCATTAATGGTTTTTCTTTCTAAAATCTTAGGTACTTTGACTGTTTTATTGTGACAAAAAGCGCATATCGCATATTTTCCCCTCTATATATTATAGTTTAAATCGGAAAACCATGCAAAGTTTTATTTTATATTTAAATATTGGTAAAGTTTTTTTTTTGTCTAAAGTCATTTTTAATCATATGGAACAAATTGTAAATGCAGAAAAATGAGCAGGAATTTAAAAAACTCTAATTGCTATTAATCTATTTATAAATAGGTGAAGCGGACCATCCGTTATAGTGGTTAGTATGGATTGCAATCCCGTGTCATATTTTCTATCCCGGGATTAGGATTGAGCTATTTATTAAAAATACGTACATATTAGCATAGTTGAAATTGCATAATAAAATTTAAAATATAGTTGGAAATCGATTTAATATTATTTTAATGAAACAAATAAAAGAAGTTAATTCATAATAAAAAAATTAAAAATAGAACATAATGAAATTTTAAAAAAAAGCATTTCTTCATTTCTTGTGTTTCTGTAAATAAGCTTATAAAAACACAGCTCCTCCAGCGTTTCATCGTTGGAACGGCTTCTTATTTTTATTACAAACTGTCTTGCCGAAGAAAATGTACGTTTGCATTTTTTACTAGTAGGTATTATCGCCATTAAATAGGAGTATGTTCTTTTCATGCAGTCACCACGTCTCCCTCCATTTTCAAATAAGAGACATTTCTTTTTGAATTTTTGATGACAGTGTCACAAATCTAATAGATTGCAAGGGTGCATATACCTCTTTGATAATTTTATTTAGTTCTTCTGCTACACTTAAGGGTTTTTGTATATAAATTGATCCAGTTATTGAATTAGAATGTGAATGAATTTCAAGTATTCCTTCATTTGAAATTGAGGATCCAGTTGCATGAGCTTTTTGTAATGCAATGGTTTATGAAGTGTCTCAAGTTTTCCAAGCAGGTCCGCTATTAATTAACGGCATTTAATTGAAAAAGGAACTGTGACAAAATCTATTCTTGAGATGTTGCTTATATTATTGTGTAAACATTGCAGTTATATACATAGCCACTTAGATCTATACGATATTCTCCCATACCAGAAACGAGAGCTGTGCATATATGTTTTTATTTACCTATAGCACACTTCACAAAAAAATTCTACTTACATATTTCATACAAAAATATAATTTTATAATTTTTTGAAGAATTAAATTCTTAGAAAATTTGTATGAGAAGAAATTTTCTAAATGTAATCCAGACAAAAATTAAATCCCGGGATTTCGGGATTAGAAAAAAACCGGGATCTTGGGGTTTCGGAATTCCGGGATCCCGGAGCTGAAATTTATACTAGATATATCCCAAAAATTCTAATTGCCTCTGTCCAAGTTAACTGAAACCGGACATCCTGAAGATGGGAGGAATGTCCATTTTCTGACCACACTCACGATGGGAAGAAAGTTACAGAAAAAAACAACAGAAAACAAATATCAATTTTCTCGGTTTATTATACACACCCTCCTCGAACCCTTTAAGGTTCAACACGTAAGAAAACTAACATTAAACGTATACAGTACAGAAAAGGTAAATAAGATACATTAAATGTGATACCAGATTCACAATACTTTGAAAAAAATTTCAAAATATAATTCAAAAATTAAATCCCAGGATTAGTTATTTTAATCCCGGGATTGGAAAAAACCACCGGGATCCCGGGGCTGCAAATCGTAGTGGTTAGTGACCCTGGCTGTTGGGCCTTTGGGCCTGGATTTTTGTAAATGTATAATGCCTTCGTTCCATGGGGGTACTCTAAATAGCCGTCGAGCCGAAATCCTCTCGTGAGGTTGGTGGAAGGGGAAGAGAGGTGGAAGGCCACTGACCACCCCCAAGGTATTTTTCCACAAAATTGGAGATAAATCGAGCAAAATCGCACTGTCACTTGTATGGTGCTCAAAGGTAAGGCTAACGACAGGCGTAAAATGTAGCCCTTTGCCACGATGAATTTCGCGGACCTTGATCTGATGTTAGTGAGGATCAAGTGGCATAAGTAACAACAACATAAATCGGAGAAAAAAGATTCACTCATTCATCAAAATATCTCAAGGACTATTAGACACGCAAACATGAAATTTGAGGCATGTTTCTATTGTTGGAAAAAGATCCTTTAAGAACGGGTTTTGTAAAAATTGGCTCTCGGGGAGGGGTGTGGGAGCTTTATAGAGAAAATATCCCGTTTTTTAACTATAAGAGCTAGAGACAAAATTAAGAAGACAAGTTTCTTTTTCTTTGTTACAAATATGCTCAGAATAGGTTTTGCTATAATCGACTCCTATGGACTGGAGGGATGGTAACGGGGGAGTAAGAGATAAAAAATTCTCATATGAAATTTTGCACACACACAAGCATTTTTATTTCCTAGAATATAGATCATAGGTTCTCAACGTGGGCGATAACGCTCTCTTGGGGGCGTTTGAGGCTTTCGGGGGGCAGTAAAAGACCCAGAGAAAATTAGGGGGCGTTGAGATGGCACGGAGGGGCTTTGGCAGATTGACCAAAAAGACTAAAAAACACGCTGCTGTGTACTAACAAAAGTAAACTTTAATACTGTTTACTTATATTGATTGTATGTATTTAAATAATTTCTATATCACTTGTACGAAAAATCACATATTTCGATAGTTCGGGAAGTGGATGAAAAATCCTAAGATTACATTACATTCAGACCTACATTAAATTGAATGATATAGTGCATTTTAATTTCTGTAGTGCACTTGTTGTCTTTGTTTGTGAACAGTAGGAGAAATGTTTCGTCCACTACATTTTATTGCGTATATTATCCAAGAAACATAATTAAATATGTTAACCAGAAATTAACGTGAGATTCTTTAAAGACTGAAATTGTCAATCTGTATTTATTGTGAAAGCAAAAGTTTATTATGAATTACTTCGTATCATCAAACATCTGCCTATCTTTATTACAGGTAAGCTAAAACTTTTATTCCACTATTTTAAAGGAAGACGAAATTCAGTAGCGTTTCAATTCCAACACAAAATATCCTATCTATGACTAAAATATATAATATTACATATTTAAATATAATTGGGGCAATAGCTATTTCAGATTCGCAAGTAAAAAAATTGGGGTTTTAGAAAAATTAAATTAAAAAATATATTCTATTAGTAATAGGATATTTTTTAAAGCTTAACTCTTGTTTTCACCAGTATTATGTACACTCTTATTTCTCTAGAGTGAGAGGGGCGGTATCGAAATATTCACTAGAAAAGGGGGTGGCATAGAAATATTTACTAGAAAAGGGGTCGCCAGTTCAAAACAGGTTGGAAACCTATGATATATATCCTCTAAGGACGGGTTTTGTGTAAATCAATTTCCAAGGGGAGAGGAGTTGAGAGGGCATCATAAATTGAAATTCCCTTTTTTTAAAAAAAATTAAAAAACTTACTTGAAATTTGGCAGCCATGTATCTTTAGTTGAGTAGAAGTTGTTACCATCGGGTTAGGTGGATATCGTAAAAAGTAATACTTATACACATGAGCCTGCGAAAAAGGGGTCTCAACTATAAATATTTCAGTTCCTTATTTTTCTTTCTAAATCGTTCTTTTCGTAGAGTTTAGTTTGCCATTTATTTCCAATTATCCAAATTATTCATTGAATTTTGACCTCGTTATTTTCTTTTTTAGAATCCTTCACAAACTCGTTTGTTATGTGTTTTTAAATTTTCCGGATGAATAAACAGAAATACAAATAAAGCAGATCGTCTGTTATATACAAATTCATAGAATCAGAAGTAAGTGATTTCATGAAGGCCACCAAAATTATATTTCTTCATTTGGAGTGCGGTAATCTTAAATTAAAGCGTGTTGAATTATAGTTTTATAAAAAAATTTGTATTAATTGCCTCATATACTTTAAGTCACATATTTAGCTATATTGTTGAGTGAGGGAATATTAACGTCACGCTGTTCTAGCTACACCCAGGGATTTTGGCGACGGACCTCGTAATTTTGAACCATGGTCATCTCTGAGCTGGCATCCCCCTCTCCTAACTACCACACCAATGGGAGAACTTTTGAACTCTCTCGACAGATTTAGAGGGGATTGTTTTCCTACACGATGGGTCCTCACCGGTACTGAGCTCGAACTCATGACACGCTGGCCACGAGTCTGTTACCTTAACCACTAGGCTACCGCAGCCATCGGCTATAATCCTATGTATAATAAGCATATATTGGGTTGTTAAAATTTGCATTAAATTTAGAGCAACAAAAAAAAATTTTAAAAGGCTTTATGGTTAAAAATTTTATAATAAATTTAATAATTTTTCAGTTAAAAATCATATTTTTAAGAAATTAAACACATTTAAAATAGACAAAAAAAACGCCATTTAAAATGAGAATTTAAGCAGTAGTTGACAAATAAGAATGCCTGCTTTTTTTAATTTTATGCATTTCAAACTCTCGTTTAGAAATCTTAGATATTTTAATATATATTTTCTTTCAAAGTGGTTTGGTGTTACATAAGTATATTTTATAAGTGGTTAATTTTGTAGTTGAACATTTTTTCTTTTTTCTGTTAAAATCATACAGTTAAAATAATTAACACCTTCAAAAACACTGGACTACAAGATTAATTTGACAACCTATATGGTATTTTGTCATGTGTAAATTTAAAATAAAACCTGCCATGTTTTTATTGTGACTATCGTCTCTTCGACGAATTATAAATAGCTTTTCTTTCTAAAAAAGAAAATTGCGAGCTTTATTATGTATATTGAATCAAATTCACTCTTCCTAAAAACATTATCAAATTTGTGCAAAAGCATACACTTCAAAGTTTAAAAAATAAAGATTATGTCAAATGCACTAGTAAAATGATTCAGCTCAAGAGTATATACTTCTATTTCAGTAAAGATTTGAAGTTTTAAACAGAAAAAAAAAACATATTGATCACTTATACACTCATGACCATAAATTAAGGATAATTCAGAATCACACAGAAATTGAACTCTAAAATAAAAATTTCACCTGTAGAATTATCACACACATCTTGAAGAAGAATATGCAAATTACAGGAAACCAACAGATGGCGTGGATAGTACGTCACAATGACGAGAGTTCTAGAGAATATAAGGAATAGGTGACAAAGAATTAAATTGTTCACAAGCGCTTTAAAAGCCTTTCAGTGCAATAACCGCATAGTTATGGCACAAAGGAAGCATCGGATGACTGGAATGTGGACATACCCAGCTCGAAGTATCCGAGACACTTGGAAACGCCCAGAGTGTCATCTCCAGGCTTTGGCAACGATTCCAAGATGATGGTAATGTGAGTAGATGTTACAGCACAGGTCGCCCCCGAGTTACAACGCCGAATGAGGACCGGTATTTGGCAGTTACTGCCAAAAGAAACAGACGGAGCACAGCATCAGACCTGTCTCGTCAGCTCTCTTCAGCTACCGGTACGACAGTTTCAAGGCAGACCGTGTACAGACGCTTAGGGCACATTGGTCTATATGCTCGTAGGCCTGTCAGATGTGTTCCCTTACCGCAACTCACTGTCGCTGCGATTAACCTGGAGTAGAGAGCATGCATTGTGGACACCGGAGCAGTGGTCTTGTGTGATGTTTTCCGACAAGTCTAGGTTTAGTTTGCAGTCTGATTCTCACCGGACTTTCATATAGAGAGCGCCAGGTACCCGTTACCACCATGAGAACACCATTAAACGACATCGTTACGGTGGTGCAGGATGGCTTGTTTGGGGCAGAATTATTCTTGGTTCCAGAACTGACCTGCATGTTCAGAGTTTAGTTATGACAGACCACATCTATCAGGATGTCATTCTTGAACAACATGTACGTTTGTTTCGGGGCGACATGGGTGCTGAATTTCTGTTTATGTATGACAACGCCCGTCCTCACCGTGCAAACATTGTAGACGAATGCCTTCAATCTGAGGATATCACCCGTATGGATTGGACAGCATACTCACCGGACTTGAATCCAATAGAGCATGTGTGGGATATGCTTGGCCTACGAATTGCAGCCCGTCAACCCCTCCCACCTGTCTACGGGAACTTCGGAGGGCATTGCTTGATGAGTGGTGTAATATTCCCAAGATCAGATTGATAATTTGATACTCAGCATGCGTAGGCTTTGTAAGGCCTGTATTGCATCGTCCGGGAGACATACTCCGTATTAACCATCATACTAACATGTTATACTTTTTTTGTAAATAGGTTCTTTTTTTGAAATTTGCTCCAGGGAGTAAAAATCGCAATTTTTATTAATTATGTAAACATATAGCATCTTTTTTGCTCTTTACCTTTTGTTTAATAAATAGACTTTACAAATAAGTCAAATTTGCTTTGCTTCTGTCTCTTTCTTTGCCTGAACTTCATTATCCTTAATTTATGGACATGAGTGTATATTTTGTAATTTAGAAATGTAACCAAATCGACAATGATTTGCTAGTGGTATGACAAAAGATGTGTACGTTATACAGGTTCTTTCAACAAATAAAAAATTAATATTGTTCGAAAAAGTATATGTGAAAAAAAATTTAAGATTTCTAAAGAACAAAATTTTTTTAATCAAATCAAAAACATAATTTTTTATCACATTAATGTTTTTTGTGTGTGTGTGTGTGTGATTCCATCAACGCATTTTATGTTTTTAATTATTTCAGATTCTTTCGACGAATTTTATTTTCTAAAATATCTTTATCAATAAATAATTTGAGAAGAATTTTCCTCTAAATGAATCTACAACATTTTTTTCATTCTTAAATACATGTAATTCAAGCAAAATATTTCGGATATTAAACGTTTATATTATTTAAATAAAGAGCTCTGAATTTTTGTTTCAATATTGCAATATAGTATCGTTCTAAATATTCTGAATACTTATACTAGAGCGAAACAAATGAGTATTAAAGGAGATAACGTGGCGTCATTTATCAAATGGGTGTGGTTACTAAAATAGCGTTTCTCGATAAATTACAAATTTTAGGATTTTTTATATTTTTGATGTCTAGTGCCTTAGGGTCTTGAAAAACACATACACTTTAACTTTTAAGAGAGAGAGAGAGTATAATGCAGTTACTTACATTATATATGCTTTCAGCATATTTTAAATTAAAAATATTATACAATGTAAACACAAAAACCAACTGAAGTTTGATTTTTTAGCTTTTTTACTCATCGATTTAGTTTGGACTTTGTATTCTTTCACTTAATCCATAGTAAAGTTTTATATAATGTTTATGTACAAAATATTAATATTATATATGTTAGAGAAAACACACTCACATATTGTCCAAGCATTAGTCACTGTTAAAAATTAAAATTTACGAGTATCTAAATTGAAACTAACTGTACTTAAAGACTTATTTTCGGTAGCGCACACATAATAGTATTAAATTATATATTTCGCTTGCAAAAGTTAAAAAGCTAATTACTATATTATGTAAAAAGTAAATTACAATTTTAAATTTGAGAATTATTCGTTCTTTAAAAAGATCTATGTGAAATATGTGTGCCTATTAAAACACACTAATTTCCAAACAACTAAAAAAATACGATAAATATATATTCCTTAAAATGTAACAAATATATTTCAAGAACGTAAAATATATCAAACAGGGCTTCACCATTTAGATATAAAAGGGGGAAAAGTTCATTTTCCATTTGGAAGTGCAGAACAAATATATATTATAAACAAAGCATCTGTGATTGTTTGATTTAAATATATAATCATCTTCCATACTGAGTGTGATTATGTCTCCTAACAGGCACTGCAGCAATGCTCCATGCTCTAATTCCGTGATTCCCAAAGTGGTCTATACCGACCCCCAGGGGTGTATGAAGCCTAGCAAGGGGTTCACGTCATTGAAAAAATAATTTGGGGGTCCATGAGGTGTAAATGGGGTCTACTACATTTGCTCTCATTAAACCATATCGTGAATTCTATTTTAAAAGAAAACTCAATCGAATGGAAGTCAAAAATTTACCTATTTAACAGATTTATTTTCTAAATTTAATGATGTTAATTGGCAGTTACATGGTGATAACATAGAGTTCATTAAGACAAGGGCCGTTATTTCAGCGTTTCTTGTCAGAATTAAGCTTAGGGAGCATAATATTGGGCGTCTTAAATTTCCCCCGTTTCTCAATTGGCCACAGATAATCTGCAGAAAAATGAGGATTTAACCTACGTTCAACACTTAAATGTCCTTTATTCAGATATTAAAACAAGGTTTGAGAATGATTTGACTATATATGGCAATACCACAATAGGCAATGAATTCATAGGGTCACATTGGAAAAAAATGTCAAATTACAAGAGGAACTGATAGGGATAATCACTAGTGAAGATCCTAAAGTAAAGTTTAGAAGCAAATATCAGTAATTTTGAATTTAAAAAGATATACCTGGTTCTCTTATCCAAAATTATGGAATTTTTTGAGAAAATTTTTAATTTCTTTTCCTAGGGACATTGAGTTCATAATTGTTGCCAATCTAAAAAAAAGGACTGGACACTTTTAACCAAAGAGATTCAGGGTTAAACATGACAAGAGTGGTACCAAATGTTGAAAATTTGTTTTTGACATTTGTTTTGGATCAGTTGTTTTTGAAACATCAGATCCATCCCTCCCATTAAACGCATTTGTCTACTGCTGAGTTATTTTATGTAATAATTAAATATTCATTAAATTTTAATTTATAATTAACATGTTTTAAACTCTATACTTCACTACAGTTAAAAATCTAAATACTTTAAAGTAAGCAGCATCAAAAGGCATTTTAGTTGATTTATCTGCAAATATGAAATATTAGGTATAAGTAGGGGTTTACCACATTTCAAAAAAATATGGCAAGAGGACTATGAAAAAAAAAAGGTTTGGGAACCTCTGCTTTAGATGATGGTATTTATAGTTCATTTGGCAGCATTGCCATTTTCTCTGTGAAAGCAATTCAAAGATTCAGTTAAATGTTGCAAACTTTATCATTCAAACAAGGTTAATAAGATTCAAATATGTTACTCCTGCTGGTCAATCCATACAAACGATATATCCCTATAAAATTTATACCTCACTAATCAAGTTTTTTGCGGTCCAGTGTTATACTCGTAGTCACATAAAGCTAAGAAGGAACTCAATGTTAATGCGCAAAAAGGAACTCAATGTTAATGCGCAAAAAGGAACGGTTCAATAAAGAACGATGCCGCTATATAAATGAGACATGCCCCCTCTAACACGGTCAATGTGCCCATCCAAGACGATACATACCTATAAGCACATACAATACACAACCATATCTCTCTACTTAATGGATATTTTTTTCTCTAATGGGGCGGATTGGTATTTCTACCTTTGCAGGCTTAGTACATTCTCCAGGAGCTGGTATCACTTTGAGTGCGGTACCGTATAGGCAATACTAATTGCCGCAAGTAATTTTGATGTCAGGTTTCCTCCCCAGAGGGAGGCACTTTTTGACAGATCTATCCACGACTGTACTTATACCTCGGGGATTTTTCTGGGGAAAAATATTTTAACTCAACCAACATTCGCCGACCAAGAAAGCGTGATTATGTAAATGAAGTGTATTATATAAATTCTGTTTTCGCGAGTTTGTGAGTTCGCACGTTGGAGTTGGCAAGTAGGAGTTAACATCGAGTCTGCGCGTTACCTGTTAGTTGAAGATTGAAAGAGAGTGGAATTTTAGTTAGAGGTCTTAGAGTTATCCAGGAAAAATATTACAGAGCGTGGATCCAACAACATTGATCAATACCGATAAAGATCACCTGCAAGATTCAAGAGTAGGATCCGCTGCATAAAAAGTATAGGCATCGTGAGCTTGATTAATTAGAAGTTAGCTTATTAGTGTGCAACTTAGTTTATATTTGAGCGTAGTTAAGCTATCTTAGATTCAGTTGAGGATCCGTAGTAATATTCCCGTGATATAGAATCTCACCCCCGCACTCTACTATTTGATCGCCTATCTTAATTAGATTGTTATTGTGTCTGATTGATATTTTGGTAACAATAAATTAATTAGATTGAAATCATGTCTGTTGATCATTCAGTTTATCCCACACACCTAGCCAGGTTTACAGGTAGACAAGGGGTTTCAAAGTCAAGTATGAACCGACAGGTATTGCAACCTGAGCTCTGCCGATGCAAAATTTGTACATAGGAATTTAATTTTTCAGAGAGCATCCAAGCCAAACGGACACTCAAGCGATTTTTTGCATTCCCCATAATCATACGACATGGACGCTGTTGATTTTCTGCATCATGAAAATACACCGACTTGGGCCGGAGTCAAACAGATGCAGGTGCAGAAGGCCAACGACAAATCAATTACGCCACCCAGCCGGCTTATTTAATGGATATAATTGGCATAATAGTAGATTTTCAGCTACTGTTATTCCTACAATCTTCTAGAGTCCCTTCACAAATAAAACCGGAAAAATAAATAAATAGTAAAGATTCGATTTATATGCACTCCAATTCACGTATCTGCATATCCAATGAAACTCTTCGTGCCATTGTGTGAAGTGTACACACAATAAGGTGATACTAACCCTAGGTCTTCATATGCTGGATTTTCGTATACCACCTTGTCGTGTATTATAACCTCCCCTAAGATTATCATCTCCCCGTCTACCGTTAAAGGTTTCTGGACGTGTAAGAGGATTAGAGAATTCAAGAGACATAGTTACAAATCACTATATTTATTGATGCTTATTAATCAAAGGAAGACTACAACCATACGATTCAAATTTAAGAGAAATAAAACACAGTGGAGTATGAGAAGGAGTTACTACTAGCGGAACTACGGAATCGGGACTGAATCTACGAAAGATCAACACGTACACGTATTCACTAATTTCTAAATCACTATCCTTGTCATTGTAACTTTGGCAGTTCCGTCTTGGTGATGAATTTATTACTGGCTGGATGGGCTGATAGCTTAGGATCCACACTCGGTTTTCCAATTTCAATCTTCAGCTCTCCTGCGTAGCTCGTCGCGTAACTGATAACTAATACTGCCAACAACTGCGTGTTGATCTACAGATGCTTCAATTCATTTGACTTCAAAAATCTAACTCTTCACTTTATTACCTCTTTTTAACTCGCAAAACCCGAACTTATATAATATTTCTCATTTGTATAAATCACGCTTTGGCTACCGGTGGAGATTGGTTGAAATAAATAAAACTTTAAAGAATTATTGAGGAGGTTAGTGAAAACCGTACAGATCCGTCACAATCTGAAATCGTTATTATTTTTTGGGAAGCCTGTTTTCGTACGGCTAAACATGAAAATAATTAATTTCATTATTATTCGAAAACACCGTGGTAGACGAGTGATCTTGATTTCGAATTTGTGGAAAGCGATGATCAAATAAATCAATGAATTAGGGTTGAGATTTCATTATAAAACCGTTGTGAAGAAAAATTAATGTTGTTATACAATAAAAAGAACTGAACTTCAATTTTTTTGAGTCGCGTCACATAGAAGTTATGAGAAGCAAAGCACTAGCTCAGATACCGTTCTCGTTATTCAATTGTGATTCAAAATTATTATAGGTTCCTCATCAATAACCTTTGCATAGCTATCCAGTGACGTCAAATGGGAAAATATTTAAAGTGTTCTTTCATAGTTTTTTCAATACGCACATTTGTGTATCAATACTTTTAGTGAGGATTGTATAAGGATAAGAAAAAGTTGTGCTATGACTTATTTATCGGAAAAAAATTTAAATGCATACATATTCAAGAGAAAATTCTTTTATTTGATGCTTATAATTAAATTTCTAAGAAACAAGTAGTATAAAAAAATTTTTTTTAGTCAATTCCAACTTTGAATAGATGAATAGAAAGTATTTTATTAACAATTGAAAATTTGAACGATATATATATGTGTGTGTGTGTGTTTGTGTGTATAGGGAGAGAGTGAAATAATAGTAGGAATTGAAAAAAGAACATGATTTGTCTGCATTGTTGTGACATTGCACATCCGGTTTGGCTAGTTTGGCTGAAAAACCGGTTTTCGACGCCAACTTTTGTCATTGTTTTAACAGTTACATTGTTACAACAATAAAGACGAATCTAAGGTGGCGTCGAAAACCTGTAATTAATTTAATTTTTATTTAATTAATGAGTTAATATTTGAAAAAAATATATTAACATGAAATGCCATCCGCTACAAGTTTAAAAAAATTATTTGAACTTGATTGGATGAATAGAAAAAGTTTTATTAACGATTGAAAATTTGAGCAAGATAAATATATGTATAGAAAGAGAGAGAGAGAGAGAGAGAAATATATATATAGTCACTAGAGAGAGAGTACGAATTAAAAAAGAGAATGGTGATCATAAAGTCAAGAAAATAAATTATTTAAGCAATTTTATGAATTGATCGATTAAATGTTTATTAACACCAAACTCTGAAACAACACAAGGACTATTAGCCACGAAGCTCGCAATTTTGAACAACGGTCAAGTGACAAAAAGAACATCTGAGTTGGCAGCTCATGCCTGAGAGTTCTTTACCTAATGCCAAATAATTGTTATGGCAAAACTATCATTAAATTGCTTTAACACAGAAGAAATTTCCTCGATAATCCAAAACATAATGTTCCACAATTTCTATTTTTGCTTCCAAGCCGAAGCCTATATCTTTCGGGAAAATTCTCTAGAGTGCATTTACCTTCGTCTGCTATTTAGACATATAAAGGATCCTCTGTGTCAGCTGAAAGGCACGGTGACTTTTTTTTACGAGTCACCAAGTCCGGTAATGGTCTTAGCCTTGGGCTGTGGCCACAAACTGAATGGATACGTGAACGCTTAATGGCTTATCGATAACGAATGTATTGACTCCTGTATGATATCTTACAAGGGAAGCAGTTTAGAACTTTAAGGAGCAGTTAGATGCGGAAGAACGTAAATGGTAATGTTTCTTCGTCAAAAATGCATCACGTTTCAATGAGCTCGGTGAGACTGTAGGTAATAAAAATTTGGTGTAGCTGCAGAATAGTGTTATAAAAGATATATGTCTGGTGAAAGGAAATGAGTGGAATTAAGGATATTGTGTCATACATATAAATGTTCTACAAAAACGTTCGGGTTGACAATGTTCTACACCAATAGTAGTAAACAGTTTGAGGTTTGAGTTCGGGGATATAACATAGAAATGATTCATTTCTAAAAAGTAAGAATATAAGCAAGGAATATGAGTAATTACTAAAAAAATTAAAAGAAATAAATTGCATATTTATTAAAAAATCAATCAACACTTACGCTGGAGTGTTTGCAATTCCATGTAATCGAAAATATGCATCAAGGAAAATAGGAATCATTTGATATAATTCAAATAAAAACTAAAAGTTAATTAAAAGTTAAATTCTTTGCATAGAAAACTACTTATAATGAAACGGGGTAAAATTATATGGTTTAAAGAAATCGAACAAAGCCCGAAAAATTCAAAAGAATTGCAATGCAATAATTATTCGAAATGGTTGGACAGTTTTATAAAAAAGATTTAGGTAAAAATTTCCCTAACTACTAGAGTATCAAAAGTATACATGTTTTTCATATATCTTAGTAAATAAATAACTTTATCTTTTATGTTCTGCATCATGTGTCTTATTTGCTCATTGTTATTATTTAAATTATCTACTCTTATTCATAATACTTACTTATTGTTTCCTATATGTTCTAGTTTGTTTCTTGAATACGATCCCATATTTAAACAATTTACTTCAAAATGCTTCATGAAAATTTAGAGGGAAAAATTAATTCGGTGATTATTTCTTTTTAATTTTCACTTCTAAGCAATTTTGAATCCACGAATGTAATATAAATGCTATAATTTTCTACTTTTCTTCTTAAATCTAGATTACTATATTTATTGTAGTAGAATTATATTTATCTGTAAAAGGAAAATAGGCGTTCCGTTTGAGTTATACCTTTCCCTTTCATGAATAATTATTTTTAAAATTTGTTTGTGTATAATTTTAGATTAATTATTGAAAGTATTGATTAATTATTTGAAAGTATTTTAAAAAAACGTTAAGAGACCTATAATTCTCTAGAAACTTCCATACTCTTTTATGTCATTCAATAAAAAAATAATTAAAATAATCTACTGTTCTTAAAAAAAGATAAATAAATATTTTATAGAATTATTATGACTTACATAGTTTTATAATGACCACGAGGTAGACAGAAGGTTTACAATATTTTAAATTTTTATACAGTAATATATAATGTCCCAATACATCACTTTGCATTATTTATATCAATATACTTTGAAACTTGTTAATTATACTCCCATGTTGACTGAACCTTATATTTTCAAATGTATGTATACATTTATATGCTTTTTCTAACGTTAAAAAAATATACTCTTAATGCATAGTAAAAAATTATTTACCATTCATACAAAAATTATAATTTTTGTACTTTCTTTATTTTTGCATTATTTTTTAAATTTTTTAAATCTAAAAATTATGCACAGAAAATAAGAATGGTATATTCGTATGTGAGTGTATCTGTAAGATAATTATATATAATTTTGCATTTAAAAATCTCAGATAAAGATTGATAAACGTTTCATTTAATCCCGGGAAATTTCTACAGTTTAAATTTTTTTAACAACGACTTTTTTATAATAAAATAATAACTACAAATACATGCTCGAGAGCTTCAAGTTTGGAAACAAATAAAACAAATTCAAATTTGAACTTTCTTAAGCTGAAAAACTGGTTAGAATTTAAAGAATATGCCGAGTAAAATATTGAAGAATTTAACTAAGGTATATATATCGTGAAATGTTTTAAAATGTATCATAAGAGATGTGTTAAGTCGAATTTAAATCTTACGAGTTACAATCGGCTTTTTGAACAAAAAATTCAAAAACTTTAAATTAAAATATCTTGTTTATAAAATCATTATTATTTATTTTGATTTTGTGAAATATTTTTTTCGTACTGATACTTTATATGTAAATCAATTTTGTAATGTAATGTACATTATACATGAAAAATAATATGCATCAAAAATTTTCTTTTTAAAAAGGATTATTATTTTGATGTTTTTATATTTTCAAAGATTTTTATAAAATAAATAAAATTTCTGTTCAATATTTTTCCAATATTTTTCGAAGAAATATTTACACGAATATTTATATTTAGCTAAGTGCATTATTTTTTGCCTTCTCGTAAGAAATAACTCAAAGACAATGATCTGTGGGAAGTCAACTTTTATCCATAAGTATAAAAAGGCGTATTGAAAACTAAAAAAGATTCTCACGAAAAATGTTTTGACAGTGTAATAAAACTCTAGACCGTCAGGGATGACAAGGGACTAATAGCTGAATAGTGATTTCAGCTATGTCGGAAGAGACTTTATTACTTGTTTTACCATCAAGGCATGAATTAATAGATTTTTCGAGATAAACAAAAATAGAAAACACACGGACTCTAAAATAGCACACTCACAATGACGAGACTTGCACTAGACATTGTCTTTCGCTGACGTTCTGCCTGAATATTTATCATTAAATCTCAACGAGAAGTTTTTTCTAAAGCTCAATAGTGCACCTGAACTCTGCCTTGTACAGAATGAAAGTTTGAATACAAAAAACTATAGAAAGCATTTGGTATTGAATTGCTTGAATTCATTAACATTATTTGTTTTGGTTTATGAAATAAACTGTTTTTTCCAAGTAGTCCCGAGAAATTCAATTAATATAACCCTGGCATTGGCATACCACCACAAATCGATTTATTTTCGTCTAACTGTAACTGCACATAGTTTAAATCCCCACCTTAAAAAAAAATCGCATGTTTTTATAGTTTTATAGTAATAATAAGACTGTTATTCAAATAGCAGAAAAGAAAACTTTACATAATATTCTTTTAAATTGTATTCCTAAAAATTGTTTTGAGAATGATTATGCCACAATATCTTTCAATATAAATATAGCATCGTAAGATTCCCTTCTTTCATAAAAATGAAGACAAATTTCTTCAAATTTCTTAAAATATTAAATACCAAATGATGATTTATGTGAATTAAATTTTAAAAGTTGTCAGAAAAAAATGATGTGTTTATCCTTTTTTTCCTTTTTTTATACCAGTGTGTGCGGTTTATCTAAACTGTAAAAATAAACCTCAATTAGAGTACTTTACTTTTTACTTTAATTTGATAATCTTTTCAACACATGTTTTTCCTCTTTTCATTATTTTTATAATGTTATTCTTATAAAAGTCGCGAAAGTAATGCATATAGGTCAACTTTAATTAATGTTCATTTTACCAATATCAATGACTCTTGACATTCATTATGAAAACTCTGCCGTCGTAATATAAAAAAAGAGGCTTTATCGAACTGCAATTAAGTATTCCTAATTAAAGTAAATGAGTATAATTGGAGAAAGGTTAAGAGGTGGAAGCTCTAATAAGCGAAACAAGTTTATTATATTGTAAATATTCATAAGTGTAGAAACTGCGATGCTCGAGTATGGCAAAAAAAAGTAAAATCTGCGTGGGTGTTGGTATTATAAAAAAGAAAAACACTGCGCTAAAGTATTTTTTGTAGCAATCATTTAAGTAGAAAATTAGGGATTATTTTTAACATTTCACACTTGAAAGTCTTTATTTAATTTGCTCGTTTAACTATTTTTAACGGTCGTCTTTCCATATTATTTAAAGAAAAGATTCATAAAGTGAGCTAAAGACAAGGAAAAAAATAAGTCAGTATAAAAAACATTCTCTAATTTAAATAAATTTTGTAGATTCGATTGAATGCATAAATAATTCTTTTCATAACTATCATAAAGCCTACTTTTATTTATCAATGAAAAAAAATTGCTATTTTCTTCCATTTAAATTTGGTAAAACAAAGTTTTTTTTATAAAAAAAAATTATTGAAAGAAAATAAATTATCGATATATATATATATTATATAAATTTAACTTTATAGCGATGCATAGCATAAAAAAAATGTAAAAATAAACTGAAAGAAATATACGGAAAATTTCAAAAAGCAATATAAAATGTTATCGGGAAATATACTGTAGCCAAACTGTAAAATATAGTTGAAGAAACATAATAAACATTTTATACCATAGCATAGAAGCTCGTAAATATTGTATTTGGTGATAAATAATGGTGTTTAAGTTGCACTATCTGAAGATAAACAGCCTGCAACATCTTGCAGAACAGTAGATAGTATTTTTACTTGGAAATCCAACAACATATAAATCTACCAGTATACTTGAATGTAAAGCTAGTATATGTTACGTATCAAAGCAGAAAGAAACGAGGTGTTTGATGGTTGGACTGAATACAAATAAATAATTGCTGAATGTAAATCATATTACACTAGTTAATTAGCTTGAAAATTGTGAGACTGACTTGCTTATGAGTGTCTATTGTAGAAGAAAATTTCTTTAACACACGACTTTCCCCCTCATTTTCCTAGGAATGATGCATTATCCATATCTATTAGGACTCCAACATTATCCATATCTTCTATGCCTGTATGTCTTTTGATTTCATAAAAGCTAAATTTGAAAAACAACGTCTACAAAAAGGAATATTTATAAACAAGACTAACGCATTAAAGATCTAATAAAGCTCACGCTTCAATAAATGTTCTCATATTTATACTGTTCTCAAGAAAAGAATTTCCGTCAGAAAGTTTCTATGTTCAACGTAGTTAGAACATTTGGCTTTAAATTGGTTAGAAGAATTGTAATTGTCCTCTCAGATATGATTTAATGTTGACGTGTTACAAGGAAAATGTTTGGTATATTGCAAGGGGGTTTCGAACGTAAATTTCATAATTATTTTTTCGCACGGAAACTTCATTTCTAAAGCAAAATACATCGTAACATCATGAACTATATACCTTTTACTATTTTTCGACATAGTCGCCACCAACATTGAAATATTTGTCGTAGTATGCAATCCCTTCCCACTCTGGTAAAATTTAGTGGGTTACACTGTAAGGAATCCTACCCTAGCCTGCAATGTTGCTTACATTAGTGGATATGGAGGGTTGTTCACTTCGACCTTCATCTTTAACACTCTGCCTTCCTTCACGGAACCTGCAACAGCAGCAGCTAACCATTCGATGAGACATGACCACTTCACCATACCCAGTCTGTAAGCTTTTATGGATGATGGACAAAATAGTTTCATGATTCGATTCATACCGATAAACAGCACACACTTTCATCGGTGACCACCTTGTCAGTACACGTTAGTCTTCCATTGTGATTTGTATTCGAATAACTTCTGACACGGCGATCTGCTGTTACTTTTTCAGCGCTTTGAGCATGCGCGTCTCTTACGCTGACGTTACTTCTATCGTTGAGTCATCAATAGATGAGGGTTCTTATACATTTGTTTGTTTCACCCCGAGTACTCTCTTTAAAAAAAAAGAGACGAAACATACTTTTGGAACATCTTTCAGGTAATATTGGCACCCAATTTGATACCAACAAAATGTGTACATTAGTTAATATAAAATTTAGTGCTAGTGATACTCCTGCCTCTTGTACAGTTATTAAGAAAATGAAAAAAAAAAAATTTATGAAGAAAAACGAAATGGAAAACTTGATAATAATTTACGGCAAATCATTTTAACGAAGTGATCAATTTAATTTTTTTATTGATGTAGTATGCTTCAAGATAAAAACAGATAAATAAAATAGTTTTTTGAATTATAAGCCTTTAGATTCACGAATTATTTATCATATTTATCAGAAACTCTGCAGAAAGCATTCTATTGTCTAATTGAATTGTATTGTAGTTGTTGTCTTGTCTAAGTAGTGCTGAGAAACCAAATGGCCCAGAAGGCGTCCGAAATTGCCCTTGCTATGTCGATTCCCTTTGGTGAAATAAACAGTTAATAGTTCGTAGTGTTTAGGTCTATGATTTGGAGTTTAACCAATATAGAAGGATAATTAAAAATATGATTAGGTGAAAGTTGAACGCGATGATAGTAAGGACAAGAATTGTAACTTCTTTAACTATCAGGGGATATTTAGATCCTTTTAAAGTGTCTTGTGCTTAGTCTGGTTATAGTTGTTGAAATTACACGGTTGCAATTAAGATCTGGAATGGAGTACTTCTTAACTGGATGGGAGGTAAGTTTACGTCTGACTAATGCATCAGCATCTGTAAGGGTAAGGCTATTGGAAAGTTGAGGGAATTTTGGGCCTCCTTGACAAGGTTATCAGCTTGATCCCTACCGAAGATGTCTACGAGGACCGGTATCCATTACAAAGTGCAGGTTCCTTAGGCCGCAACTACTCTGTTCTTAAGATCAATTACATCCTAGGTCAGTTGAGAGTTTCCCCTTAGTATCACCTGTTGCGCAGATATACACTGGTGTGCAAAAATTAAGGACGAGACGGTTTTTTCAATATAACTTTGTACAAAAGCATTCCAAATCAACACATTTAATACCGTAAGATTCCCAATACTTAAGGACATGAGTAATGTAAGCAACACTTACTAAAAGAGAAATCAGAGGGATAAAAAGAAGCTTTATTGAAAAAGTAGCATGGAGCGCAATGCGACTGAAGGCCGAAACATCCCTGTGATGGGTGTCCAGCAAGAAATATCCGGTCTTTAGTAGGGGATATGATCTCCACTGACTGCTAGGCAGGTTTCACAGCGTCTGCCCATGCTGAGAATGAGGGTGTCAATGAGTTGTTGAGGCATTGCTGCCCATTCGTCTTGCAGCGCCAATCGAAGCTCCGGAATCGTTACTGGTGGTAAGGTACGAGCTGCCAAGCGTCTGCCTAGAAAAACCCATTCATGTTTGATGGGATTGAGATCCGGAGATCGTGCCGGCCAATCCATACGTTCAATATCCTCACTCTCTAAGAGCTGTTCGGCAGCTACTGTGCGATAACATGGTGCATTGTCGTCCATGGAAAGGAACTGCGGACCCATAGCGCCTCTAAAAAGACGCAAATATGGAAGAAGAAACTCGTTACAATAACGGGTCCCGTTGACTGAACCTGCGTCTAAGATGTGAAGGTATGTACGACTACCAAGCATGATGCCTCCCCAAACGAGAACACCGCCACCTCCATACCTGTCCCTTTCAATGATGTTCGAGGGATGATTGCGGCTTCCCCGCTCTCTCCAGATGTGTATGCGATGAGAATCGCTACTCAGACTGAATCTGCTCTCATCTGTAAAGAAAACTCGTCCCCATTCATTGTCTCTCCAATTCTGGTGTTCCCGGCACCACAGAGAACGCCTTCTCCGATTGGCAGGCGTTAGAGGTACACACCGTACAGGGCGTCGTGCAAGCAGACCACCACCGTGCAGTCTTCTGGCCACGGTAAAACGCGATATCGGTCGTCCAGTCGCCTGTGTCGTGTGTCTAGCGATTTCTCCCGCTGTCTGCCGCCTGTTTCTTCTGGCCTGTAAGGCAATATACCGGTCATCTGCGGGTGTGGTTCCTCGTGGACGACCACTACTGAACCCCCGGATAGCTGTTCCTGTACTTTGAAATTGTCTCCAAAGTCGTGAAACGATGCTGTGAGCAATTCCGAACTCTGCAGCCATACTTGTCACACTGCGACCTTCCTCCAACTTCCCAATGATTCGACCTCGGGTAAAAGCATCCAGATGTCGTCTAACAGATTGATTATTCGCCATTTCTCGCTGAGGCAGCAAATCGGTGTGATTTTAACTGCTATACGGTGTGCAATCTCTTTGCCAGAAATACTAATCTTACACCGACAACATGCTTTACTACTCAGACACTCCCCCATTACGTCTACCTGCATATCTGCGCATGTGCTACCGTACATCACCTCACTTAATCTCCTGATTGGTCTTTCTGTCCGCTCTGCCTCTTCGTTCAGCTGATATGCTAATTTTTCGACTTCGTCCTTAATTTTTGCACACCAGTTTAGAGTCTGAAAGCAGTAGAATACCACTGGAACTCTCAATTTTCCTGTTGTAGTATTTATCCAAAGCTCTTTTAACGGACATAAGCACGTACGTAAAGTTTGAGGAAGTTCTACTCGTGGGAATTCTATAGGATTTAAGTTTACCATTTGGGGGAATAAAATAGATTCAAGCACCTACTTTATCAATGTCATCAAGGTCAGTGTCAGAAGATCCATCCGTATAGGCAATTACTTGGTTCTGCAGAATTTGAAAGCTCCTCGATAATGTAAATGCCATTATGAATAATGCAGCTGACTCCTTTTTGCTACAAGGTTGCAAGAGATTTTAATTAATTTTTGCTTGTGAAGAGGGGCAGAAGAGGTTCAAGTCTACACAATACCCTACAAATTTCAAAATTACCTAATTTTGTTTGCATTTTCTTGTGGCCCATATCATTGGGAAGCTTGCCACCAAATTTCAGATCTGTTAACAAATTGGTATTTAAGATATTTGAAGATTTATGAGCTATGGTTTCAGTTTCATTTTAAAGCATTTTTTCTCTCTTAAATTGAATTAATTAAAGATATTTTTGAACATAATTAATTCCAATTTCCTTCTCTAAAATCATTTCTGCTTGGTTGTATTTTAAATTCTCATAATTAACTAATTAAGATTTATTTCAAGGCCAATTCTTGCTTTAAAAATAGATTATATTACTTAGAAGCCTATCATTAATTTGTCCTGTTGAGAAAATTCTCATGTTGCTGTGAGAAACAATATTTCGAAGAGATTGAAAACTACTGAAAAAGATGAAGCCAAAAAACCAGTCCTAGTCTTCCGAATACAAGTATTGCAGATAAAACCGAATATTTCCTTGATTCACCAAACTACATTTTACTAAACATATTTTAGTACTATATTTTAGTATTTTAAAGTCGTACAACACGAACTAAAGCTTCCTAAATTGCCCCTTTTCAAAACTAAAGAATTTAAATTTTATGAACAAACCTGGCTATTTTTAGCTCATTATTACTTTGTACGTAAATCCTTTGTGTTTCAAAACTTTTATGAAAATATTTGATAAAGGTTAAGCTGAATAACCTGTCGTCATAACAAATACTATCAATATTATGCAAAAATATATTTTGAATTAAAAAAAAACATTTTCAGTAACATTTAATTAAAACAGTGTTTTAATGTAGAACATACATTGGAAAATAACATATTAAAAATTAGAGCTTTACGGACATTACAAGTTTATGTTTTAAGCTTTTACGAATTTTAAATGCGTTTTTTTTCAGACTTTCAATTTTGAAGATATAAGTGTTTTCTAATCCCTATGGCTTTTTCTCTGTTCAGGATAGAGCCTTGAAATTTTTTTGTATATACTCCCAAAGGTATATTTTATAAAAGATTTTCCATGGACTTAGGGCTGAGATTTCTAGTTACTTTTTCTAAAAAATGCTAAAGTTACGATTTTAAAAAATTTCGTGTTTTTCTCTAAATTTAGCTAGAAAAATAATTATTAAAAATCAACAAGGGAATGGATTTTCAAATCCATACTTGTTTTTATTCTCAATAATTTACAAAACATAAATAACTTAAAATGACTAAAAAAATTTAAAAATTGATTATTTTATAAAAATTTGAAAAAACTTCAAACATTCTTAAATTTTAAAATTGAAAAATAATTACAGGTCAAACTGACATTTTACGTTTAGAATCAGCTTAATAATGCAATCAATCTGAATATAAAACACTAATTATTTTCACTGTTACTGTCTCCAAATTTTTTTTTTGAAACAGGGTACAGATAGCAATTAGATTGCATAAGATTTATTTTATAATTTGTATAAGTTCGAAAGAGTTAAACTGATTTTTTTATATTGTTTATGAAATAGTATTAAATGATAATTATGTGTATCAAATGTAATATATGTATTATATCAAATATATAAACCAGGCTTCAAGAGCAAAGTTCCATAAAATAGGCATTGCCTAAAATTATATGTAAAAGTTATTTTTAAAGTGAAAAATTAATAGGTAAAAGTCTAATTTTTATATATTTATTTTCCATCATTAAATGAGAATTCTAATATTTTAGATAAACAAAGCTATCATTATATATATATATATATATATATATATTGTAATAATGACGTAAAATATATGTGTATAAACCAAAAATGCATAATTAGGAACTGTTGTTTATAAAATGGTAACATTTATATCACATGAAACATTTCTCAACAAGACTGCTAATAAAACTTGTATCATATTGTAAAATAATTTAATTATGCAACTTATAAGGCATTGTATGAATACTTAAGAAAAAATTAAATGAACATTTAAAGAAACTTAATTTTAAAGAGAGAAATAAAATTCAAAATAATAAGGGTTCTTGTTGTCTGACATTATTTGGTCAGACCTTTACATGATGCTTAAAGTAAAAGATAAGATTTATTTATTGCAAAACTACTTAAAATAAGTTATTATTTCGCTTAGCTATTGGTGAAATTATAGTAGAAATATTTCAGAAATTTTGAACAATTTCAAACATAACTGTAACAATTTGCACTGACGTGTTAAATTATTGAAAGCAATTTAAAGTTATAACAAGACTCATGGATTGTTATGAAAAAATATTCTGTAAATATCAAATGAATATGTTGTTTTACTATACCACTCTGTTTTTGATAAAAAAAAGTTACTATTTTTACACCTAGTAATATGTTTTGTTTTGAATGAATTAGCATCTCACAAACCAATATAATTGTATAAATTATTCCTTACGAATCACTTTTATTAATCGGAGATATATAAACCTTACCTTAAAGTTATGTCATAAATAGAAACTTCTGTTTGCTCTAAGAAACTTTTTTAGTACAAAAATTTCATTCAAATAAATCCCTTTTCCTACTTTTTTGTAAGATCTGGAAAGCATGTTGTGAGTGAGAGAATATTAACGTCGCACTGATTAGCAACACGAGGGCTTTTGGCGACGGTCCGCGTAATCTTGAACCATGGTCAAGTGACGCGGACGACACCTGAGCTGGCATTCCCTCTCCTAACTACCACACCAACGGAAGGACGTTTGAGCTCTCGACAGATTTAACGTTTATCGCTCCCCTACACGGCGGATCTTTAGTGGTACTAGAATCGAACTCATGACACGTTAGCCATGATCCGATGCCTGGACCACTTGACCACCGCGGCCACGGAAAGCATGTTGATTTCCAATTTTACAACGGATATCTAAGGCCGTTCGAAATTTTCTACTCTTACGTGATCCAAAAACATAAGAGTTTTTCTCCCCTTTTAAACCTTGACTGACTGTTCCACTGGCTGGTAGTATAACAATTAGTTACTACTAATGGACTAGTAACTAGCACGACTATCTATTCAACGTAAGCATCCAATCCCTCATTATATTTTATATAATATATACTCCAAGAGGAACCATATTGTCAATAAAGATGGTAAGTCCATGGCTTAGTTATTAGAAAGAAGTTATATACCATTCCTTGATATTTTTCGAATCATATGTCCGATTTGTAATCCATTTGCCTAACCCATTAAATCAACCGAATTGAATTGTTAAATGAAAACAAAACTCATATAAAAATACTTCAAATGAGGTTATCGTTTATTTTCACTGATTGTTAATGATATTATTAATTTATTTTTTATTATAATGCTTAATTTAAATTTAATAATATTGGTTTTCGAAATTTTAAGTTTTTTTATGTAATAACGAAAATTAACTACGAAGTGCTATAAAACCATAATTTCCTCCTTTGAAATTCTACTCATCGAAACGAAATATTATTATTAAAAATTATGAATAATTGCTTATTTTAAATAAAACGAGTATGCATTTTAAATTTACAAAATAACTTATTGTCTTCTCTGGCAATTATATAAACATAATTATGATAAATTCAAAGATGAACTTAGGTGTTTCGTTCAACGACTTCCACTGAACTTTTTAGCGTATAATACTCAAGTAACTAGATACATTTGTAGTACAGATAAGCAGTCTATCTTCAAATGTAATATAATCATTAAAAAGTCCCGTGCTTCGGGCAGTGGGATGAGATATGAAATGAAGTTCCTACCCTATTCAAAACTCACACAATAGTTTACTCTCGTGACTCATCTGCACCTGTAAAGTCTAATTATGGACTGCACCATTTGCCGTCAAAATTTGCTGCTTTCAAGAAAAGACCTTCTGTTTTGGATAAAAAAGCATGTCATTTTAAAAAAAATCCAATTATTTCTAATACAAGCTAAAAAAAAAATTTCAGCTGTTGAAATAATTCTTGAATTCGGGGTTTATTTTTCGTTGAATAGGGGCTCGTTAGATTGGAGCCTAACTTTATATAATATAGATTACACACACCACATATACTCGAATATAGATATAGAGCGAGAAAGAAGTAAAAGAAAGAAATTGTGTGCATTTGGGGAACTCCCTCTCTAAATATGTTATGGACAGATTCTTTATGAATTGAATAATATGTATACAGACGATTGTGGCTCGTAGGGTAATTGATCATCTAGAAAATTCTTGTTGTTGAAATGATAGAGTAATTTAATTATACATGCTAGAACTGACAATACTTTGCACCCGTAATAATGGCGGTATTCGCAGTTCTCAAATGCTCGAAAAAAATCTGTGTACAAGAGGTTATTTAATACAGGTTTAGCTTAAGGTCCAGTGAGACGACCAAAATTTCAACATTTTTTCGTGCATTTTTTTAACGAGGAAATAAAATACGATCGTTTTGTAATTTTTGCATGTTTTTGTTAGTGTTTTAAAGTGTACAAAAATTTTTTAAACTTAATTTTTACAATTTTTTTTATGTTAAAGGGGAGTCCTCTAAAACAAGGTGAGCTATTTTGGGGGAGCACACAACCTTACGTAGACATCTGAAATAAAAAATGAAAGAGAATATTGCTCTGTAGACTTTATTCTAATGAACTAACCAAAATATGCATATTAAAAAAAGTACAAAATAACTGACTTGTGTAAAAAATGTTCTGTGTGTTAAAAATGTTAAAAAAGTAAACTTATCATTAAAAAATTGAATGTTTTAAAAGTTACGTATTTAGCTAAATGTACCTAGAATAACAGGACACATTTTTAGCCAAATCATTTGAATAGTTTTGAGACAGTGCTTCCCCGAAATTTCCTAAACATGGTTTCGAGAAAAGTGCATTTAAGGTTTTGACAATACTTGCATTAATCAGCTATGCCTGGTGCATAGAGCAATACTTACGTTTCCTCAAAGTTATCATTTTCAGAGGCTTTGAGAGCCCTGCGTAGGGTTCTGGTCTCTCTACAGATAGCTTCTGCAGTTTTCTCTGCCCTCAAAATTCGTGCATTGTCAACACTGTCAGCGTAGTTCCTAGTTGTTTGACCTTTTGTGACTCCCATCATCTCTATAACTTTGAGTACAGATAGAAAACCCTCATCAAAGATTCAGGCACCCGTATAGGTACCAATATCCAGAACGTTTATTTCGACTAAAAGTATGCTTCGGAGCGAAATTCCATACACAGTGATTGAAACTTTTGTAATTATTTTGGGTTTTCCCCCCAAACATCCCTTCAACAAATCCTCTGATGTTTAAGTATCGTACGTTGGTTTTTATAAGATTTATAAATTGCTCGTCAAACGTTACTGGGTGTTCATAAGTGTTTTCTAGATTTTCCGCATTCAATTGTTGATGTTTGGACCAAGAATCTGAGTAGTAAAAGGGCTGAGAGTTTTGTATACTGTACAAAATTCTTATATTTCGTCTGTGTCAATCGAAAAGGTTTGCTATATTACGCATACTTGCGTATTCTAGAATAATAGGGACGGAAGCATAATAAAAAAGGGAACGGTCAGATCAGCTGCCGCTGACTCATCACACACTATGACGTGATTACTTCTTCTGGCTATAATTTTGAGAATATTAAAAATTTCGGTCTGAAACTTTTAGGGCATATTTATAAGATGTTTTTATTCTATAATATTTTTCTTCCGTTTTTCTTCCATTGTAAACGAAAAAAAAATCCATTTTTCGAACCCCTCACACCGGACTACTACCTTAAGTTAATCCTCTGCTTAATTCTCAAAGTTTATGGGAGTTTAAAATGTTTAATACATACTATATTTTATCTCTGGAAAAATGGAAAATTTGGAATTCTTTAAGAATTCCATATTTTATTTTTCTTCTAAATTTCCATCTTTTACAGATTTTTATAAAATATTTTTCCGTTTTGATTGTAAATAAATTCAACGTTGGAATTTCTAATTTTTTTTTATTTAAGATGGCAAGACTTTTGAGAAAAAAAACGTTAAGACTAATGTTAAACATTAAGAATAAACATTAGACATTTCTTAACTACATTGAAGTAAAAGAAAGAATATTTAATGATCTCACATTAAAAATACCATACCTGAGTTTAAGGGGATCAGATATAATCCCAGCTCTTAAATTGTTAAAAGGAGAAATTCTTTAATATCTTTTTTTTATTTATGTCAATTTCATCTTCATTGGATTAAGCACCACTTTTAATAAATGCTTGAATAATGAAGTAATCTTTGTCATCAACATCTGCGTTCTTGTAATATTAAACCGGAAAGTACAACAGAGAATGAACTATTTCATTATTTTTCATTCTTTTTTCACTCAAACGTATTAGATGCTTCAAAGGATTTGAATTATTGTAAGGGATTAACCAAGTCCTCTTATGAGAGACATTTTATAAGATTCACATGATTATCGGTTTTTAAAGATAAAAACGTCTAATTTTGTATTTTTAAGTCTGTATTGAGAAATGCTTTTACCACTCAAAATTTCATACATAAAGTAATTTTGTTGTCCAATTTCTTTTTGATTAGACTAATTTTAGTTGTGCTTCAAATTATTTACACGATTTAAATCGTGTAATTAATTCGTGCGTTAGTTTTTAATTTACAGATCGAGTAATTCTAATAATACACTATCTGCACACTTCTAATTTTTCTATTTTTCAATTTTAATAATCAAATCTGTCTTTAATCAGCTCTATATAATAGTTATGGAATCATTAACATAAAATACCTATTTGTTCGCAGAATGCGGGTCGAATTCTTTTCTCTTAATGTGATTTCTTAAGTGAAAATTGCATATACAGGATGATTCAGAAAAGAGAAGATAACTTTAAAAGGTGGTAGTACATACAGAAATACAAATTTAAGTCAAGTAATGCATGGTCTGAAATAAAATACAAATGTGCTACAGAGTGGAGGATATTAAGGAAAATATAAAAATATAGGAATAACGTATACGAATGTATACGATAAAAATCAATTTTAATGTATACTAACAAGAATTCTTTCTAACTAACTCAAGAAGAAAGGCAAAGGCAATTTACTGACCTGTCTGGAATATTTAAGCATTTTTTGAAATACCCCAGCTGCAGCCAAATATCTTCAAATAAGCCCCCTTCTCAATCAGGAGGGAGCCTTATATATTAGCTGTCACACGTAACAGATCAGGCGACCATAGTGGCGAAGCTACATGATATCCTTTTTCGATTTAGAAAAGTGACATACAGATTTTGCCAAAAAAGGTTTGGGTACCAAACAGGCTATAATTGCATACGCCGCAGTAAATCAGTTGGAATATCTCCAGAAAGTCTGGTAGCACCTCAAGAAAAAACTTTAGATAGTTGTCATTATCAAGGTGTTCTAATAAAAGATATATTTCTTTTAATTACCGAATATCCCTGACCATATAGTGATAGGAAGTGTCAATGTAGCACATGTGGGTATGCGGTACGTATGCTTACAAACTCCAATATATGTGTACTGCAGATAAAAAAAAATTCATTATCTCGGAGAAAGTGTATTCATTGGAGAAAAGCACAGTTGCCTCAAAATCTGAGCATGATGCTCTCTGCTGTATAGCAAGTGGGGAAACTATACAACGAGAATAAAATACATTGAAAATAAAGGGAGGATTATGGGTTCCTCTTCTCACCTTTCAGCACTCGCCATGTCATGGCTCACCAAGGCTATGGTAAATAGTTAGTGTAATAGCAGTTGACTAACCTATAATCGTCTCCAAAACTGCTTCTTTAACAACTGCAATTACCGTTTCGACTGTTTTTGTTTGATATGTACTAAACCAAGAAGGAAAAATATAAGATCCCAATTCGCACAGCTGTCGATGCAAGCGCGCAAAAGTTTTCGGATTGTTCGGTTTCAAAATGCTAATTGTACATTCGTACTGATCCTACGGAATTTTCGTTCGAAGATCTTTAAATTAAATGCATATCATCTTTTTCAATATACATAAAATGCGCTATTATTTTGCTCGCTGAAACTTTTAGAACGGTTTAACGTTGGATTAACTTAATAGGACTGGTATCAGTACATTTAATTAACTGTGAAACAGATTCGTTTACTATTTCTACTTCTTTGCCATGTTATATTTGTATATATGTCGATAAATTTAAAATAAAACTGCTTAGCAGCTCGCTTAGTCTCAATTTACTGAGCTTATGGATAAATACCCACGATATATTTATATGCATAAATGAAAATGATTATAGTTATTGACCAACAGATGAATGAGTTGAATGCTGTAAGAGATATCAAAATAATCTTCTTACAAAAAGAGAATACAAAATCCAATATTTTTGTTATCATTGCTAACATTTAAATAAGGGAAGAAAACTAAATATAAATCCCATAGGTAGCATACGACAGAAATGGATTTACCATAATAGGAGCAGCAGGGATATCGAAGACAATGTTTTTACCCGAAAACCTTAGTTTATCTAAACATTTAAAAGAGTTGAAATCATATATATAATTGATCTCTCAGTTGTAAAATATTTTATATTTCTCTTTTTTTAAAGCAAAAAACGTTTCTTTTCGAATGCAATAAATGTCTTTTAATAGTTGGATTATGGGTGCAGAAATTACGACTGGAATTATTTTTGCCTTTCTTTTTTATGTGTTCAATATCTAGCACATTTATTGCAGTTATCATCATAAAAGTAGAGAAGAAAGTGCAATACTCTTGTTATGTTCATTAATTACAGTTGAGATGAAATGAAACATATGTCATAATAAGTTCCTAAAAATAACTTATCTAGTTCAGGAATTCAGAATCATTTTATCACAGTTTTGTCTACGAATCAAATAAAAATAAAATAAGGAGAAATGTGATTGTTAAAGAAAATGATATTATTGTACACATAAGGGAAAAAAATGAAATACTAATATAAGACACGCATCGTTCGGAGATAAAAGATAAACTTACTTCGGAACCAATAAAAGCTGCAAATGTTTTTCTTTTGCGTGAAAGTAGCAAAACTTGTAATTCCTTAAAGATGCATAGATTTATATATTTCAAAATGTTCATTAAAGTTTACTATTTTAAAATAAAACAGGAGTTACAAACACATTGTTGCTTTAATTGTTTCCAAACATTTTGGATATAATATGTGGCTAGTAGCTGAAAATTTTATCATTCAGATTCAACATAGAAAAACAGAAATAATCTAGCAAAACATATCCGGGAGAATAATGTGTATTTCGCTGTCTTGAAACCGCAGAATTGTTAAATGTTATGATTGATGCATTTAATAATAATTTCGATTTTTAGACGAGATAAATATTTCACGGTGTTAAGCTAATGTACCTTTTTAGAAACAATAATGAGAAATGCGTGCCTATGAAATTAATAGTATATGGTTGAATTCCTGAGAATTTTTGCAAGTACATGGTAGGGTTAAAAAGTTCCCGAGAAAGGTCAATTACTAATTATCATAAAATAGAACAATAATTTAATTTTATTGACCTTCCAAGTGCTGCCTTACTGCATCCACACGTGCCAGCGTTCGTTTAACTGCTCAAAACACTCCAAGTATGCATTTTTGAGAGGTCCTTCAGTTGCTTCGAGGCATTTTGGATCACTTCATCTGAATCGCCAAACCGATGTCCCTTCCATTTCATTTTCAGCCATGGAAACAAGTAAAAGTCCTCTGGAATCGTTTTCGTATGCTTTCATCGGCATCTAGAACCTCTAAGAAGCGGATTTCTCGGTCAAGACATTGAAACACGACATTTGAAAACATAAAGAAACATCTTCACCAAACACGACATTGAAAATCAGACGAATGAAAAATTCGCTTTGTCAAAAATGATCTGCAGCTAACATCAGCAGTGCAGGAAATGGACTCTGGATGCTGTGTGGTTCCTATTTTAGTGCCAACTCTTGAAAATTAGATATTCTCCACCAACGAACACCTCAGTGAATGTAGCGACCATTCCGGAAACTTAAGACTGTAGTTGCATAAAGATTTGCCAGTATTATTGTTGTCGAATTGTAGGTTTAAGATAACGCCAAAAACGACTTGCTGATTATAAGGCCTGATGCACATTAAATATGTCGATCTAAAAATCTCCCCGTTCCCACAGTGGGAATTTTGAAAAACCAGTGCCTTCTAAGATGGCTTTCTCATCAGGTGACCATCGTTAAATATTACGAACTCCGTCACCAATAGCCATTGGGTTCCTTCATTCGACAGCATAGAATGATTAACTAACTAATTAGAATTAGTAATGAGTAGATAATAATAAGTTTTGGGGAGAAAAGAATGATGGTAGCATTTTAGATTTAGATAACAAAAAAGCAAGTAAGATTATCTCTGTCAAATGTTAATATAAAATTGTTGATTTTTAAAATTTTACTTTTAGTTAATATAAAACCCAGGATGATGCTTAGCAAGTCTGATTCTCGTTAAATGTTTCGGCGCTATAATATCTCATGTTGACATGATTTGGAAGTTGGGAGCTCAGGCGTCGTTTAGCTTAAGGTATCCGACTGGTTGCGACAACTTTTTTTTTTAAAAAAGGAGACATGGGGATTTTTTTGTTTGTTATTTTTAGATTTGTTTAGTACATTTTAAGAAAAATCTGCTAAAATTAAGAAAGAAAAAGAAATTATTACTATCAAAATGGGAAAAATAGGTAAAAATTGACAAAAAATAGCATAAACGCGGCCTATTCTGTACCAAAGGCTTATAAACAAATTTTCAATTTTTTCAATCTAATGTGTTGCTATATTATTCAATTTTGAAATGACTTTCAGGATAAGAGATAGTTTCTTTTTTACAAAAATTAGAGCACTTTATCTCGGTTACTATATGAAAATGCTTAAAAAGACAGTGATTATATTCACATAAGGGACTGTAAATTTTGTAAGAAAACAGTGATTGATAAATCTGAAGGTTAAAACAATTCTACTATTAAACAGAACTTACAGAAAAAAATTCAGCTAATTATGTTCAAAACTTTTTTAGCAATCGCTGACCCCGTTTGATTATTTTCAAAAAATCACTTTTCGAGTAAAACGCGTTTTAAAGTATGATATCTTGCTTAAAGTAATGGCATCTGCTTTTACTAAAAAAACTTGTAGTTTTTGTTCTAGTAAGCGGAAAATGATAAACTTGGTATTTTTATAAAGCTAATAAAATGACCCATAAAATAAAACAAAAAAATCTATCAAGTTTTGGCAAAATTCACAGTTTTGGGTAGTCGGATACCTTAAATGCAAGTCAAAACTACTCGGTCCATTGCAAATAACCTTCGTTTTGCTTTTAAGTGTGATAATAATAAAACAATCTATTAAATAAGCGTGCATAAATGATAACTTTTTTATTTATTTCCATAAAAATTATGTTTAGATTGTCCTGTTGCTGAATCCTTCTTAAACTTGTAGTATATCTAGATTCTTTATATTGAAAAAATTTTCGGGATATATATCGAATTTTGCGGAAGAATAAGTCTGATCATTTCAAGAAAATGATAACGTAGATGTAATGAATAGGACGTGACTATTTTACAAAAAAAAAGTTTTTATTCTTTATAAATCTCTTCACATGCAATTCGAAACCATTAACAACACAAAAACCGTTAAGGAAGTTAATACAGTACAAATAAGACGAAGTGAAATAATAAAAAAAATAAAGAAATACACTTGATTTACTTCATCTTAAACTTTCTTTCAATAAAACATTTTATTTAAAATATATATTATAATATCTATTAATATAATGTAATATTTTGTAATGTTTACATAATTTTATTTTGATTTTCAGTTTCATTTAACTATTACCGCTCCTCTATGACATGAATTCAAGAATTTCAAAAGTATCAATTTTCGCTAATGAAATTTGCAGATTATCGCGAATGATAAAAATTTCAAAGTACTGTTTTAATGGACTCACTTCTCACATAATGATTTTCTGACATTTAATTTAAAAAAGTCTCTCTTTTGTAGTTTGATGCTCTTCAGAGAAAAATGCACAAGAATGCATTTTAAAAAATTACTTTAGTGTACACTAGCACTGCATATCACTTCTCCGCCTCTTAACAATGGACCTTTAATTATCTGAAGCACTTCGTTTAATGAGCTTCAAGTTTTTAAAAAACATTGTTTTTAAAAGGGATGTGTAATAAAAATCTCTTTGTTCAAGCTTCCTTAATGAAGGGTTTTGTCTAATAATTATCCGGGAGTTATGAGTGTTATGAAGGAAGTAGTTTTAGGATCTTACTCTATTAAGTTAAATATCTTTAGTGAATACGAATTTTTAGAACGATAAGTTAAGGTGTGCAAAAGTTGCTTAGAAAAACAAATTTTGGTTAAAACAGTATAACATTTTTTTTTTTAAATTCCATGATTTTGAATCAGTTAATAAACAAGAAACATGAATAAGTTTTCTTCTTTTGAAAAGAATTTTAACTTAGATTACATGTTGGATTCATTTAATAGCGTCAGATAAAGCAAGATTCCAAAAAATGTTTTGATTGTTTAGAGGATTTTCTGAATGCTGAACAGTTAAGACATCACTTATTGTTATTCGTTTATGTATATTTATTCTATTTACGACTATAATGTTCATTTTCAATAATTGCAGAACAGTTATAATAACTTATTCAAATATTTACTTTTCAACGGACTATGTAAAAATATTAAGTTGATTAAACGAAATAAATGAGAGGTATTTCATTTAAAAATTGAGACATTAAAAATGTTTTAGACAATGCAAAACAGCTCTTTCCATGTCAATGAACATAGACAAATCATTCTTCCAGCATTTACGTTTGTTAATTTCGCACCACAACAATTGTCCTAATAAATAGAGTTTTCATGCTACGTTTGCAAAGAAAGAAGTAGTTCAGTAAAAGGACATAAAAATCATTCATTGATAGTATACTTTTGCATTGTTTATGCTTTTCGTTCTAAAGGCTGCGCAAAGAATTTACAGCAACCCATTTTTTGCAAGTTGCAACCAATAAATGACAGTAATAAAAGAGCTTAACGACTTGCCCTAATCTGGATTCTTTTCGTCTCAATCGTCTAATACTCAACCTTTTTTTTTCCTGCCGGGCCGCATACATATGTTAGCTATTTCACTCGAGCCGCTTACATATGATGGCTATTTCACGCTGACCGCAAGATGAAGATTAATGGGGAGGGTGAGAAATGCTTTAAAATCAAGATAAAATAGAAAATTTAAAATGCGGAAATTGATTCAAATATGAACTTCCTATTTTGCTTCTTTTAATTATTTCTTAGTTTTTAAAAATTTTTGCCACTGATTTTTTTTAAAATTGGAAGCATTTAAGAATCACTCTTTTACAATTTCTGCATTAGTAAAACGGTTTCATATGATTACCAATGGTATTCCAAATTTCATAGGGTGATTTTGTTATCGATGTGATATTACTACTGACAAAACACTATTTTGCTGTTGTAAAGATTATTCAAAAAAGTTTATTTATCATCTCTTGAAAGAGATGTTTGAGGAAATGCGTCATTAAACGATTTCTGTTTATTGGTATTTTTTAAATACACTTTCGTGACAAATCAAAAAATTACTGAACCATGCTTTTTTTTCATTACAAAATAGTCAACTTCCCAATCGTATTCAAACAATCGATTTTCTTGAATATTTTTCTTGCAAGATATGAAAGATAGTTAAAATATAGTTCCACTCAAAAAATGGTCACAACTCCATTATTGTCATTATCACTAATCGGGAAAAAAAATATCAATTCGCCCATACGACATCGACAGCAAAAACAAAATTGATATATTTGATTTTTAATAAAGAATTTCCCACCAAGTTTTCATAAATAATGAATTTCTCAGAGTTAATGGCCAATGCCCGGTTACTTAAAAAAGCCCGGTGGCCCGCTGGCAGCAGGTTGAGTACCGTTGGTCTAATACAGGGTGGACAACCTTTTGGGAAGTGTGCCACAATCTGATAAAAAAAATTACGTGTGCCCTTTCAA
>BMAO01029331.1:0-73003 GCA_019973975.1 Trichonephila clavata
ACAAGTCAGGCCATGTTTACTTCTATAAAAGACTCAGTAACCATGGGAATCAGCATGCTGATACTACTGACATTGACATTTTTTTGTGAATAACTTTCCAGACATTATCATTATTAAGAACAATCTTATCCATGATCATTTAGATCATAGATTCTCAACGTGGGCGATAACGTCCCTTTGTAGGCTTTCGGGGGGAAAATAGAAGACTCAAAGAAAATTAGGGGAGTTGAGATGGTACGGAGGGGCTTAGGCAGATTAACAAAATATAGTCTAAAGAAGACTAAAAAACACATGCTGATTATGAACTGACAAAAGTAAACTTAATACTATTTACCTATGTTGATTGTATGTATTTAAATCATTTCTGTATCACATGTGCGAAAATTCCCATATTTCGGTAGTTCGGGAAGTGGATGTGTGAAAAACTTAAAAATTACATTACTTACGTTAAATTGAGTGATATAGTGCATTTTAATTTCTGTAGAGTACGTGTTGTCTTTGTCTGTGAGCAGTAGAAAAAATGTTTCGTCCACTGCATTTCATTACGTATATTATCCAAAAAGTATAATTAAATATTGTTAACTAAGAGTTAACTTGATTGATTAAAGGCTGAAACTGTTAACTTATATTTACTTTGAAAGTAATAGTTGATTATGAATTACTTCGTATAATGAAAACCCTCGCCTGTCTTTAGAATAGTTAAGCTAAAATTTTTATTCCACTCTTTTAAATGAAAAAGAAATTCAGTAGCGTTTCAATTCCCAAAATAATATCCTATCTATGACAAAAATATATAAAATTACACGTTTAGTTATATTTGTGGCAATAACTATTTCAGATTCTCAATTAAAAAAGGGGGTCTTTAGAAAAATCAAATTAAAAAAATATATTCTATAAGTAATAGGATATTTTTTAAAACTTGTTTTCACCATATATCATGTACACTTTTATTTCTCTAGAGTGGGAGGGGGTGATATCGAAATATTCACTAGAAAAGGGGCGGTATCAAATATTTATTAGAAAATCCAGTTTCAAAAAAAATTGAGAACCTATGATTTAGATGGTATAGGTTCACTTTGATGGTATAGGATACTTTGTTTTACTGTAGCAGTATCGATCGTGAGTGTCGGTTCTCGGATCATCTGTGGAGAGTTATAAGGCCGTCTTTTTGTAATTTTTTCCCACTACACAGCAATGCCATTATGATGGGCTGTTCTTTCCATAAGCAGCCAACATTTCATCTTGGATTGGCCGGACACATCGTAACCTTTTTAATAAAGGAACTTCATCATAATCAGAATATGTAACTCTTCATACTCCGAGTTACCTCGCAGACAAACTACGGCTTTCTGAAAACAAACAACTCAACATTATTTGTATTATGCACATAAGAATCAATGAACAAGTAGAATTATTTCATCCCGAAATAATGTCCGTTTCTTCTTAGGGACAGCTAAAATATTAAGATATGTAGCAATATAGTCTATATAAGTCCGTAACAGCCTCCGCACCATGGTGGTCATTTTGGTGTAGTGGTTAAGTTACTCGGTTTCGGATCCAAAGGTCCTGAGTTCTGTCCTCAGGATAGAACGCGCCACTTCATTTGGTGACCCTAGCTTAACTAAGAAAAGCGAAACCTATACTGATCTGTCGTGGCGCCATCTACCCGCAAAAAAAAGAGAGCAACCAAGGAAAAAATTCGTCAGATAAACATGACGCAACTCATCCAACACACAAAAACACTGACTGCTTGCTCCCATTAACAACTATATCGTTTATTCGCCTAACCAACTCTCTGGTAGGGGAATGTGTAGCGATATAATCTATATAAGCCAGTAACAGCCTCCGCACCGTGGTGATCATTTTGGTATAGTGATTAACTTACTCGATTTCGGATCCAAACGTCCCGAGTTCTGTCCCCAGGATAGAACGCGCCTCAGATACTTTACGACATATTACTTACGACAAATCGTAGCTTAAAATCAAAATCTATTACTGGCAAAGCAAAGATACTTTCCAATTTTTTTTCAATAAATGATATTAAAAATTTATTAAATATTTTTGTTATTTAAAATGCCCTACTGCTCTAACGTCAGATCTGTATCATATTACGATATAAAAAACATTTAATAACAATTGGTTTTTATTATTTCAAAAGAAAGTATTGGAAAACGCATAATGTAATTTCAGCTTTAAAAATTTTGGGCGTTGAAATTGAATAATCGAAAGAGAAATTCAATATGAGAATGAAATCACATGTTAAAAGTTGTTTATTTAAGGAAAAATAAATTTTAACAAGTGGCCTCCCTAAAAGAGATATTTGTTGCTTTTGTTCAGTGAGCAATATTAAGTTTAAAGATTTTACTGACTTACTTTAAATATCAATAGTCTAAATGTTTTGCGCAAAATATAGAAGGATGGAATTTTTCCCCCTGCTTAAAGAAATCACTAATATCACACAACAAACATGTTTATCCAAATACAAGACCGACAGTTAATTTTTTTTCAGATGTGACCTAATTTATTGAGAATGAAAATAGCTTTGTTGATATGCTTGACGAATATGTATTGAAAATGAATAAATTTGAAATCATTATCAGACAATTCTATTATTTTGCGCATTGCATTTGTCTTTGGTAAAAGGATTTTAGTACTCAGTGAAATAGGAAATTTGTATTTGTCTACCCTACCTATTGGTAAAGAAAGTCGTCTGTTGATAAAAGTTCGAATTCCCTGATTCTGTTGATAGTTCGAATTCCCGTTCTTTGGTAAGATGAAGCAGCCTTTCAAGTGTATTTTCTTTTTATTTTACTGTTGTGCTCTTTTTTCTTTAACTACACATAAACGAGGCAAAAATGTATACTTTCTGTATTTAATTAAGGTTATCATTAAACTCTGCGATATTGCCTTAGGAATATTTGTACTTGCACACGCCACATCAGTTAAGCCACCTGCCATCGGATTTGCTTTAACTGTTTTATGTATCGTTGTCAGCGTGCAGCGCAGTGTCCTCATCTTGAAGTTCAAAAAACTCAAAAGAATCGCCAGATTTCTTAGTCGGTTAGAAAATAATAAAAGAAAAACCCGTTTTGAATGGCTCATAGCTCTTATTATTTTCATTGTGGCTATCGAAATCTTTATTCTTGTTTATAAATTGTTCTTAGAAATGTATGCTTCCAAAATAACCGATCAAATCTTCAAATACCAGGACCAAATGCGATTATCTCAAAACATACTTCTTTTGCTTTTTGATGTTTATATAATTTTGATCGGAACGTTACATTTTTATGTGTTTGAAATTTTATACATAGCAATTTGTAGAAGTTTAAAGAGTGTTATAAATGAGTTTAAGCACAGATTGTCAAGTAAAATGTCATTCAATTATGAAGGACTTCTACACTCGTATGCTGCAATCAAATCAGTTGCTGACATGATTGATAAAGAAGTTAGCCTTCTTGTTCTAACTACCATTCTAAGCAGTTCTATTAGAATACTATTCTTAATATATTTTTTGAGCAATCCAAACGCATTTGCCCATAATCATGAAATTTTAAATGCTATTCAGTTGCTAATATTGTTCGTTCTATTAATTGGTATCGTTGTTTCGGCATCGCAAGTGGCCGAAGCATCTGCTGAAATTGGCATTAAAGCGTGGATGATGCCACGAGAAAGCAAAATGGATTCTCTCCTGAGTCAGCAAAGATTTATTTCATTCGCGGAAAAAGAAATCACCTTAACGGTGTGGAGAATGATTCCTATAAGAAGACATTTTGTTTTTAGTATGACGGGAATTATCTTAACTTATACGATCACTTATTACTCTTTAAACAGTTGTGAATTTAATTGAATAAATTCATCACAGGATATTTCTATTACTGTAAGTTTGAAGTTTTGCTGCAGAGCAAGCAATCTGTTTTTTATTTCCCTTGAAAATCCTGAAGAATATATGTGCACGAAACTGAATATGAGTTTTTAATTTATCTTTTTGCTTCGGCAAATTCACTATAGCCGCCCACCCGGTATAGTGGTTAACGACACTGGCTACTGCACTGTAGGATCTAGGTTCAAATTCCAGGGAAGACATGGATGTTTGTAAATGTATAGTGTCTTTGTGTGTGTGTGTGGCCTGGGGGAGGTACTCTAAAAAGCCATCAAGCCTCAAATCCTCTCTTGAGGCTGGCGGAAGGAGGAGAGAGATGGGAGACCACTGACCACCCTAGGGTGTTTTTCCTCAAAATTGGGGTAGAACGGAGCGAAATCGTACTGTCATCTGCATGGTGCTCATAGCTACAGCTAACGACAGGAGGAAAGTTCTAGCCCCATGCCGTGATAAATTTCGTGGGCCTTGATCTAATGTTACTGTCGCGCGCGATCAAGGGGCATAAGTAACAACAACAACATTTCAAAAGATTATATGCATTGCTGTAGTGGTATTCTGTTAAATAGAATGATGATTCCACTTATTGCTTCCTCACATTTGTAAATCAATGTGGCTTGAAATGCGGAGTATTTTAAATAGAATTGATTTGCATCTGATTTTCTGGACTTAAATAAGATGACTATATCCTCTACATCAGTGACACTCAATCTTTTTTTCTGCCGGGCCTCATTCATAAGTTAGTTATTTCAAGCGGGCCGCATACATATGATGGCTATTTCCCGCGGGTTGCAACATGAGTATTAATGGAGGGGCTAGGAGAGAGAAATGCTTTAAGACCAAGATAACGAAGAAAATTTGAAATGTGGAAATTGATCAAAATATTAAAACTCCTATTTGGCTTTTTTTTTAATTATTACTATTTATATTTCTTTATTTTTGTCACTGAATTTTTCTAAATTGATATTGCTGTGACATTACAACTCACCAAACATTTTTTTGCTGTTGTAAAGATTTTAAGCCTATTTATATCATCTATAAAGAAAGCTTCTTTATATCATCTCTTGAAAGATATCTTCGAGGAAAAGTGTCATTGAACGATTCCTGTTCATTGATATTTTTAAATACACTTTTGGGACAAATCAAACAATTACTGAACCACGCTTGTTTTTCCCTACTAAATAGTCAACTTCCCAATCGACTTGAAACAAGCTATTTTCTTCGAATATTTTTCGCTTGCAAGATAAGAAAAATACTTAAAAATTAGTTCCACTCTTAGAATGGTGACTACTCCACTGTGTGTTGTCTATTATCACTAATAAAAAAATCAATTCGCACCCAAGCGACATTAACAGCAAAAAGCAAAATTGATATACTTGATTTTAACAAAGAATTTCCCCCAAATGTCCATAAATTAATGAACTTTTCACAGCAATGGGCAATGGTCGGGCCACTTAAAAAGGCTCGGTGGGCAGCATGTGACCTGCGGGCCGTTGGTTGAGTATCGCTGCTCTAGATTCAGTGAGTGGAGGTGGTAGTGAAATAAATCTCCTTGTAAAATATGAAAATTGGTAGGGGTGTGTCAATAATGAAACTGACTCAAATGGATAACCCTCTACATCCAACTTCTGCCCTTTTAACAATGGTGGAGCGGTTTTGTGTATTTGCTGGATTTTCCAGATACATATGCATTTAGAATGGCGAGTTAAACTAAACCTCTCTTCAGGAAAGAGTACTGAACCTCATTGCTGATCTGTACAATTTTCATGTTTCTTTCATCACAGAAAATGCTGTCATCCAGGATACTACACTTCACACTGATCATCGTGATAACAGATCACCGATGGCCTCAAGGACACAATAAATAAATGTTGTCCTGTCCCTTCTCGCTTGTATGACAATATTCAGCCGATGTTGCTGCTTGTGGATAATTACTACTGAACCTTAGACACTTATTTGTAGTTTCAAATGTTCTCGAAATTCTTCAAATGACTGTAATCATCAACTCTCTAGTCTGTTTTCGACCTTCCTCAATCTACCCAATGACTCGATTTCAGTTAAAATCACTCAGATGTCGCCAACAGAATTCCTTCACATCACATTTAGGCAGCAACTTGACGTCACGTTTAAGAAGATGTACGTTTTGCAGTAGCTTTCACACAAGGGGGGGGGGTCCTGTGGGTCCGGACAACCCCCAAAGCCCTTGAGATTTTTTCGATTGATGATAATCCTATATATTTTTTTCGTAAAATTTAACTAAGTACTTGTAATTAAAAATTTATTTTATTAATTCATGCTAATTATTAATTCAATAATTTATTTTTTACTGTTTTTGTTAACGAAATCGGCAAAATCAGAAGAATCAATTGGTGTTGTCTTGAGGTATGATACGAGTTGGGGATTTTCGACCATGGACCCCTTGAAAAGTTTCTGTGTACCCTACTGCATACAAGTGCTGATCGTATACTAGCAGCGGGTTTACATATTTACGAAACTAATCCAGTACAGCATGCTGAATAGTTACACATGCGCTACTGTACCTTCTCTTAATCGATTTCATCGTTCGATCGACCCGCCTGTCGGAAATTCAAGGGACCAGGCGTAGAGGACGAATACAATGGTTAGACGATGTTGAAAAGGACTTCAAACTAATGGGAATCAACCGACGGAAGGTCAGCTTGACTGATGGAGTCACCTGGAGGAGGATCCGCGAGTCACCCTTGTCCTGCCAGAGGTTGTTGTACTGAAAAAGAAGATATCCGAATTTCTAGGTTTTGTACTTAATTTTTGCATAACAGTGTAGCGATGGTTTTTTTTAAAAATTAATTCTCTTCCTCACTCCATTACATTAAAAATAACGAATTTCATTAAATAAATACTAATTATTGTTTGAATATTTTCATTATTTTATCTCGGAAAAAAAGTTAGTTTAACTTAGAGTTAATTTATAAAATTCGTTAAAATATAAATTTCGAAATAAAAACATTTATTCTCCATTGCATAGTGGAAACTTGGTTTCATCTTCATGGGATGAATCTGAGGTATGTTTTGCCTCTTGCGGATTTATTTGAATATAAATTTAGATTCACTTAATAAAGGAATAAATAATAAGATCACTTATTTTGGTTCTTCATTGTTGTTGTTGTTGTCGTGTGTTTCACACATGCTGGTGTACATATGAAAGACGAGAGATAGATGAACAGAAACATACATTACGAACAGACTTTAATATAGACTTTTTATTATACAAATCATGATCCCAGCATAAACAGAAGGGGTGCGCTGCTTTCTATTCTAGACGGGAATCCATTCCAGGCGAAAGTCCGATTCTTTTCCCGGGAAATACATCCATGCCTTATTTGGGATTCGAACCCGAGCCCTCTCAGTTGCAAGTCGAAGGTAATATCCACCATACTGGCTAGATGGCTTTGGTTCTTCATATTACTATTATTTATTACTTGATAATTCTGTACTGTTTTATTGGTAAACAAATGATTAATATTAAAAATACATTAATATCTATAACTCTGCAACTAGGGAGTGCCGGCTGGGTTGTGTAGTTGGCCAGGTAGTGGCCTTGTACGCCCAAGTTTGTGAGATAGACCACGGACCCTGTCGATAGATTTTGAGGACGCAATAAATTGACAATAGGATTATGCTGCATGTTAAAAATCCCTGTTTCATTTAGGTTCGCTCAAGAAAATTTAATTTCTGGGACAATTTAGCATCTTTAGAGCTCAGATGCCTTCCCTGGGGTATCCGCCTATATGGTACCACATTAAAAAGTGATATCAGCTCCCAGGGAACGTACAAAGCTTACAGTGGTAATTACCAATCCGCACCCCCCTTTGAAAGAACAAAAACATCTGGAGTGTTTTTCTTAGATAAAATTCTAAAATTAAAGTTTCAAAAAGATAAAAGAGCTTAATGTTCTATTTTGCTTAAAAACAAAATGTTGGGGGGGGGGATGTTTTCTGGAATTTAAAAAAAAAATCTAATAAGGAATCGACGTATGAACAGTAAGCAATGTGCCGAATAGCATCAAGTTCAAAGTTTGTAGTAGATTGATACATTTTGTTCAGAAGTTTTTTGTACAAGTATTTCATTTGCCTGGAACAAATCCTGCGGGAAATAAAGGCTTTTATGGACAAATGAAAATTATACTACGACTTAAAGGAATATATTTGCTTCAAATTTAACAAAAGAACAACATTTTAAATACGTAGTGTTATTTTTCAGACTAGAACTAATAAAGCAATTATAAGAAACTTATAAGGAATTTGCATTCCTTATACCCTGTGGCCCGGTTAGATGTGTGGGAGGAACTAAATGATCAGACGACAGGATGAACTTCAATTATTTATTTATCTCTATATTCAACACAATGCAGACAACACTCTAATTAAGGTAAATTTGATCAATTAGAGGACGAAAGTGAGACAATATGGCGTGGGGATAATGTACACATTATATACAATCATGCAAATCTATCCTTACGGCAAGTTATACAAAGTTTGTTTTTATTTTAGAATCGCGCTAATAATTTAACTCTCTAACTTCTACTTGAAATAGGATCACAATACCTGAACTCTTGCAATCCTTTAATCCTGTAGACGTGACCTCAAACACTTTTCCGACAGTGAAACTAAGCACTTTCCGCATTTCCAACTTCTCGCATCGTACACTGTTTACGTATACGTACTACTGCCCGTTTGCTAGCTTCTCAGCTATCCTCACTTCACATCTAAAGCTATCCTCACTTCACTAACCTTCAATTCTCACTTCACTAACTTTCAAAATTCGCGAATACAGAATATATATATTAAACTTCATTTGCATAATCACGTTTTCTTTCCTCGGAGAAAGTTGGTTGAAAGAATGATGACCCAAAAGGAGACCCCAAGGGGTTAGTGGAAGGAACCGTATAGATCCGCCACAAACTTAACATCGCATTCTTACGATCATCACTCTTTTTTAATAGCAAAAAAAAATTTCAAACGGGAAAAAAAATTTGTTTATTTTTTCCTTTATTACTATTCACGAAAGTAGCACAAAATTAATAAAATGTTGCAATACTCAATAATCACCAATAAAACATTCAATAAATTGCATTAAATTTATCTTTTTTTAGAACTAAATATAGATAAATTTACTGCTACAAAATTGTAGCGATATTTAATGAGTTTTTGTATTAAACCTATGTCCACGTTAAATGTTTGAACCTATTCATGTATGAAAATAAATCTAAGCCAATTATTTTGTATTATGATTTCACAATACCACATTTAAAAGTCAAGTCCTTTTTCAATTTCTCATAAGCCAATAAATTTTCTTTATTTTAACATGAAACAATAAAGTTTAAGGAGAAAAGTCTTTTCAGTGTGTAAAGCGTAATGTGTTCAAAACATTCAACTGAAAACAAATATGAAATGAAAAAAATATTAAAGTAATTCATATCAACGCATTTCTTTAACTTTTTTATCTTTATGCAAAGAAAAGTAATGAAGAGCGAATATCATGGTCTTCACCTATCCAGGATAAACACTTACGATGATTTAAAACAACAAGGAAAAGTTACATTTCTTACAAAGTATAAAACTGTCAAGCGCTACTCATTTCACAGGATTCATTAAAACAAGCAGAAATGCATTGAGAATTTACATGGGTATTCCATTGGATCGTTGTATTCAATGATTATTCGTTGAACTCAAAGTATACAACATCAAAGTATATGTAAATAGAGCACCAGTTATTCCAAAAATGAAACTTCTTTGTATTGGAACGATTTTCCATACAGTTAATGTTATTTCCTTTTCCGCGGAAGAAATAAATCTTTGCAGACTGAGGGTTGATGTTCCAGCTTTTTCAGGCATTGTTGAAGCAATGAATCCGATTTCGGCTGATGCTTCTGGTATCATAGACGCTGACGCAGTCATCAAAATGAATAAGGTAAAAGTGGTGAAAAGCATATAATAAGTAGAAAATAGCTCCAATGGTATAAACATTTTTGGTTCAAGTACTACATACAATGAAAAACACATGATGCAAGAGTTGTAGATAATAACAGTGAATACCAAAAAACTGATAGAGTTATCTATGTCATTAACATGTGACTTAATGGTGGTGTAAGAACGAAAAATCGCTTCATAATCCGATTCAATGTTCGACAACGTTTTGCGAAAGTGCTGTATTATATGCCTTATATCATAGCAAACAGCTATGTAATAAAAAGAGAATGTCATCAATGGTAGTATAAAAAACAGTGCAGTAAAAATACCATAAAGTGTGAAAATAGCATTATTATATACTTTACTAAATTTGCAACCGAAAAAGAAAGCGGAAACATCAAAGAAGGCATCTTTTTCCAAAGCTCTGAAAGCAAACAAAAGAAGTAGAGAAGATGCACCGACGATTGCTACAATCTTTAACCATCCAATATTTTCTGATTTGCGACAGGGTTTTAGTACCTCGAGAAGATTGACTATTTTCTTCAGTTGGTTCATTTCCTTGGTAAGAATTAAGCGGTGTAAAATGCTCGTTGAGCTTAACAACATCGTAGAAACACCAAGAAGAGCACTTTTTGCAGATAGGATTGAAGACAATGTTGTTGTGAACAAAAAAACTGCTATAAAACCGTTAAACATTGAGTTAAAATGGTAAAAACATCTCTCAAAAATGTTTGCTTTCGAATCAACAGTTGATGGAAAAAGAGCTGAGCAATGAAACAGAAAAAATATATAGCTGTACGGTGGGCTCATTTTAACGTTATCTTTTTGATATAAACTGTACATAATACGTTTTCTTCTTGAGTTCCATTCATTTGAAAAATTAGTTGAAAACAGCAGCAGGAAGAAAATATTGATTTCCAATATATGTCTCCTTTGTGCTTATTTTAATTTAACAAAATGAAAACAAATTTGCCTTTTTTTAGGGAATGAAGCTCCATATTCATTCAAAAACATAAGCACACTATCTAAAATCGATCATTCATTTAATAAGCAAACAGTAGAGATAATGCCGCTTCATTACTTAAATAGAGATTATAGTTTTTCTTGAGGTAGAAGATAAATTATAATTTCAACTATGCCTTTATATCAGCGTTTCTCAAACTGTCGGCCGAGGCCCCCTAGGGGATATGTACAAGCATATCGAAAAATCGAAAATAAAGAATTTTTTTAAGAAAAATTGTTAATTTACTGAAAGTAAGCAAACAAACTACTTTCTGAACTATCAAAAGTAGCATAATGTTTATCCTATAACTTAAAATATTTAATACTTAAAAGTAATATGCACAAAATTTAATATTTATATTGATAATTTGTACAGTTTATAATTGAGGAGCTGAGAGCCAGAGTGGGCCAACCCCCAATCCACCAAATTCCACTCTGCAATGTTAAAAATCTGCAATGTTTTTTTTTTAAAAGGATTTTTAAGAAATTGACCCCATGTAGATCAAGAAAATATAATAAATACTGACCTCCACAAAAAACAGTTTATATATTACTACAATTTTGTAAAGCGTTTTTCTCAAAATAACAGCCCGTGAGGTGGTCCACTCTAGCTCCCAGTTCCTCAATTTAGATCGTATTGTAGATTTAGCATCATTAACAATTTTATTATAGAATTCAATACATTACCATGGTACATTGTATGGGGTGGGGAGGGTCGCGAAGAAAATTCTGATTGAAAATTGGGTTGCCAAAATTGAAGTGCTGCTTTATATATATAATTATACCAGTGCAATGCTTCTCAATCTTTCAATCATATATTCAATCATAATATTCATCGCGCCCCCTCTTTACGATAACAATGCATTGAATTCAATAATACTATACTTTGACGCTAAAGCTACAATATGACTTTAACTTCCTAAGTGCTACCGGTGTATATAAACATCTCGCTCAACCAAAGCATTAATTGCCTCGGACGTATATATGTCTTTCAGAAGTACGATCTTTTCTGTACACTGCTATTCATAAAATTATTCCGAAGGCTTTGGAATGCAAAAAAAAAGACCTTGACAATGTTTGCGAAGAATTTACTTATTTCAGAGGATTTGCTTTCATTTATTCCTTTGCTTCCCCCTCCCCCCCCCCATACATCACATATGTGTGCCTACGTGAAAAACGGAGGCTTTGAAGAGCGAATTGCGTAGTTTTTAATCAGCAGTTAAGGGATTAATAATAAATGGACTAAATTATTAAGATAAATGTTTATTTGTGTGTATAATCTTATAAATGACAAGCCCATGGGGTCACTGTTAATTATTAAAATTGTTCTTCCTTTTAAACTTAGTTTTGTAAATTAATTATAAAAGACATCATGCAGTATTGATACATTTATAAATGTATTTTATCAGTGTAAATATGTATTTTATTTTTATTACGTCAGAATGTTTTTGTTTGCTTTCAGTAAATTGATAGTTCTTTAAAATAATCTTTTGTTTTCGACTTTTCAATACGCTCACGCCCCTCTCGTAAAGATATCGAGGCCCAATTGGGGAAGAGGGCACCCCCCACAGTTTGAGAAACACTGTACTAGTTCAATCTATTGGATTTCTTTTATATTAGTTATACAGTTTGATCTCGAACTCATGGTACAAACTTTAAAAGTATGTGCAAGACATTCTAACAATCATTTATAGTATAGGAATGTATGGGCGCAAATGACGTGGTGAAGAACAAACACAAAAAATAAGAAACGAAAGAAAAGACAAAGTGTTTATTGAAAGCGTCGTTGACAAGTGTAATGTTTACAATAATTGTTTACATCTGACTACTGTTCATATGAGCTATGAAGTTCAGCTGCATTGCACATTGCTATACTACCCACTAGTAGTCGGAGAAGAGAGTCTGCTGGATTCAAAGCTTGTACTCGCTGAAAATGGTAGAGCTGTAAACGATTTTCGTTTAACACTCGACAAACGGTCTGATGACTCACACTTACGTGATGAGTAACAGCCCTTGTACTCGGATCTATATGGGTCTATTATACTATTGGGTCTATTGTACTATTGGGTCTGTTGTACTATTGGGTCTATTTTACTATTGGGTCTATTGTACATTGAGTCTATTGTACTATTAGAGTCTATTGTACATTGGGTATATTGTACTATTGGGTCTTTTGCACTATTGGGTCTATTGTACTTGTACGGGTCTATGAGCTACAACGTTCAAGATTATTTCTTCCAGGTTTGCACTGCGTACCAGCATCGACCAGCATCATATCTGGTAATGGGGAACAAACGTGTTTCACGCATTTGACGATGTAACCACTATAAAATTATATGATTCGGCATGCGTCGATCAGGGAACTGCAAGTGATACATTTGTAGGGCAGCTCTGCCGTTACCATTTGCAAGGCCGTACATGTACATATGCTATAGATATACATATATGTATATGCATATGTACATGTACATATACATATTCGGCATACGTTGTTGTTGTTGTTTCTTATCCCAGATGGTGTAGCTCAGCTACACCACATCTCCATAAAACCAAAAATCCAGAAATAAGATAGGATTTCCTAAAACTGTCATATGAAAAACTCAAACAATTCAGACTATGACTGGAGAGGCCTGATCAGCCTCGCACCTAGGACATTCTGGGAAGACTTTCCGCCCCTGTTGAAAAGTCAGAGACTTGATGTGGCCATTAAAAAAGCGCGACAGAGCCGTCTGCTGATATCTAGGAATATTAAGTTGGTGACACCAACGAGGTTTTTCCCAAAATACCAAGGGTGAGCAGGGGGTATTCTCAAAAATGCATTCAATTCTAACCTTTTAATGGAGGAGAGTTCAGCAAAAGTTAGACAAGTATCACCCAGCAAAGTGTCAGCAGTGGCAGACTTGGCCAAACTATCAGCTATCTCGTTACCATTCAATCCAATATGGGAGGGGACCCATTGAAAGTACATGCAGTGTCTAGAAGAAAGTCGAATCACAACATCCAGAATATTTAGGCTTGTCATATTCCCAAGAGCTGTCTAACGAGAAAGGCGCTGTATAGAAGGCATACCTAAATCTCCCATCGTAGACATCAGCATAATTGCGAAATGCTTTTTCCCCTACTGAAATGTATTATGTTGAACGGTGGCTAGACATCTACCGCCACATACCTGCAACGCAACTTCATAACTCCATTTGTGTTTTCTTTTATTTCTCCTGTTTGAGCCTCACCACGTCACTTGCACCCATACAATCCTATACAATAAATGATTGTTACAATGCCCTGTATCTAACCATAAAGTTTGTACAATGAATTCAGGACCACCCCGTATATATCTGATTTCTAACATTAAATTAAACAGATGCAATTAATTCTACTTTAAAATAAAACAGGTCTGCAAAATTGAGGTTTTTGAAAAATAGAAAAGAAATTTTTTCAGTGACTTTTATGTAGTCTTATGTGCTGAACCAACCAGCATTATCTGAAATAACCAGCATTTTCCCCCATCATGTTAGAACTTTTTCTAAGCTTAACATGTATATTTTTGGTAAAATCCTATTTAAAAGGGAACTCTTTCATACTATTCAGCATGTATTATCAAGGAACTGTAGTTTTTATCCAGTTAAACTTATATAAATATCGATTCTTGGTGAGGGAAATTGGATTTTCACTAAATGGATGGATACCACTACCAAATCTCACGAGTTGCTTATGGTTGAAAGAAAGGTGAGAAGTTCTGTTGAGGTTTAAACATTTTACGTTCAATCATGAGACAGTTTCTAGAAAAAATCACGAGCATACTATTTAACCCGGCACTTCTCGCGCATGGTATGTCATATCCACAGTCTAACTTTTTTCTACGCTCATTCTAAATCTTTTTTTTTTTCTTCTGGAAAATGAATAGTTTCTTACGTAGCTGACTTTAAGGTTTTTTCCTTTGAGGGTCCTTATCTCTCTATATATAAATGGATGTTTGTATATATGAAATCGCTTCCCTTCAACATCATTCAACCGATCACTATGAAAATTAACATGTATATGTATTTTGGGGGAAAAAGGTTTTTGTGCAATTGTATTTGTTACAGCTCGCCACCAGGTGACACTACATCAAAGTAACTTCTGCACCGTTCAAAAAATCACCAAGTTGCTAACGTGGTCGCCAAAAATTATGCCAACTTGGCTCTATCACCAATATTTCGCTATGCTTTCATTGAACCGTCATTATAATGTAAGGAACGGCGTTGCTTGAGAATATCATAATTCTAACAAAATAAATACAACGAAAAGTAATATTAACGTATCACACATCTTGATATAAATTATTTACACTATTTTAAGTGTTTATTACACAAAATTTGTAACAATGTATTACTTTTGCTGAACAGAGATTAGCTTAGGAAGGTGTTTTCAAAAATCGATCCACAAGAGAGTTACGGAGCATTATAAATAAAAAAAATCCTTTTTTATCAGCTATTAAACCTTCAGAACTAAAATTTTACAAATATGATTTTTTTGTTCACCTGAGATATGCAAACAGCTTTTTTTTTAATTTGCAATTCACGTAAAATTAACTCATTAAAAAAACTTCTTTATTCTTCAATATGTATGGTTTAATTTTTCAATTTATTCGTGCAAAGAACGGGTGTATCAGCTCGTGTATATATATATATATATATATATTCTGTGGCTAAATCTATTCTATCATGCCTATAGTTATCTTAGGAATATAACTATTTTTTGTATATTTTTGTAATATATATATATATATATATATATATACCTTGTAGGCAAATTCTATATATGTATATATTTGGGTACTGCCTCTTCAAGTATGTCTCACCCAGTGCGTGAATCGCCGTTACAGTTCTGGCGCATTATTGTAGTTATGATGAAAAAATTTGATGTTTAAATAATTTAATAGATCTGATGATGAAATAATTTAATAGGTACAGTATATAAGGTATCCGACTAGGTTGAGAAAGTGCTTTTTAGATGTTTGATGTTTGAGCCAAGGGAAAAAATAAATATAATTATTGAGAGAGAAGGACTAATACGCGTAAAACTAGAGAGTTTTTAAAGTTGTTTTTATAGAATTCACTTTATCCAAATTATAAAAATATTTTTAATGCGTTTTTTGAAGAATGAAATTTTTATGATAATTTGCACACGAACATCGTGATATCTCCAAAACAATCCAATCAAATTCAATGAAATTAATAGCATATATGTTATGGGCCCTTCAAAGTGTAACAAACCGCATGTTTTAAGACACGTACATTTAATCACGTTTTACAGCTATTTTTAGCTTAGAACATGCTAAAAATGGCTTTAAATGTGATTTTACAGCCATTTGATAAAAAAATCATTAACATCAAATTTAAATGCTAATAAAATATTTATTTATTGAAATATTTTTTATCCTGCGGTTTGTGACACTTCAGAGGGATGAAAAAATATATTAATGAAATTAAAATTGCATAATGTTCAATTTATTTTTATTTATGGCGTTTTTCTTAACTTTATAAACTTTGCTAAAATTTTATAAAAATATTTATTTTTTCAAAAACAAAGGGTGATAAATGTTATTTACTTAATAATTCTGACTTTTTAAGCCTATTTATGTTCTTTAAAACAAATTTATTCTGAAATTCAATTTTTAAAAAATTGGCCTCCGAACCTAGTCGGATACCTTAATGCTCTCTTAATTTATAGCACTGGCTTTATTTTTATGTTTTAATTTCATGTACAAGTAAATAATACTAGAAAATTCATAAGCCTAACTTCAATTCCCCCCCCCCTCCTATGAGCTAATTTTGATTTTATATAACTGAAGTACATTAAGTGTTTTAGTTAAGTATTCGGATAAGGTGGTTTTTAAAATTCTCACCCTAACCAGAATTATGTAGATAGCATCGATCAATACTTATTTCTATATAATTCCAATGATTTCCAATTCAGAAATTATAGATTCATTTAATTTTTTTTTTCAATCTCAATCAAGGAAATAAATTTCTATTTACAATCTTGTGTGCTTTTTCGCAAACTGTTCACATTATTTCCTGCATATATGTTTATATGTTTACAAAAGTTATTACTTATTATAACGTTTAGTCTAAAGTAACCGTTTTAAGAACAAGTTTATTTAATCCGTAACAGACTGTCAGAATTATGAATGTAGCCTGAAGAAAAATAATGAATGTATAAACTTCTCCTTACACATACAAAAAAAAAAAACATAAAATTACTCACAACAATTTAAATATACCGTTTAATATACAGTCATTTGAATTTAGCGCATTCTTCAAATATTCATAATATTTTTTGAGAAAAGTACGTATAAATTATTTAATGCATTCTCTTCGTATATGTTCAATGGATGCCCCAACCTCTATATATTCAAAATCACCAAGTGTGCGAGCATTTATTCATCGATATGCAAGAAATGGTGCGTTGCACTTCTGTTTAATGCATTTGCCACTCAGTAAATACACATAAATTTGTGCACAAAGATCATTTTGATAAGTCTACAAAAGGAATATTAATACAACTGCAAGCAATTGTGCTGTTAAGGCATCCGACTACTCTAAAATTGGGAATTTTGCCAAAAACTGACAATTTTTTTATGATTTTATTTTATGGGCCATTTTATAAGCTTTAAAAAAATACCAAGTTTATCATTTTCCGTTCACTAGAACAAAAACTACAAGTGTTTTAGTAAAAGCAGATGTCATTACTTTAATCAAGATGTCATACTTTAAAACGCGTTTTACTCGAAATGTGATTTTTTGAAAATAATCAAATGGGGTCAGCGATTGCTAAAATTGTTTTGAACATAATTAACTGAAATAAATTTTTTCTGTAAGTTCTGTATAATAGTAGAGTTGTTTTAACCTTCAGATTTATCAATCACTGTTTTATTACAAAATTTACAGTCCCTTATGTGAATATAATTACTGTTTTGTTAAGCAATTTCATATAACAACTGAGATAAAGGGCTCTAGTTTTTGTAAAAAAGAAAATCTCTCTTATCCTAAAAGTCATTTTAAAATTGAATAATATAGCAACACATTAGATTGAAAAAATTGAAAATTTGTTCATAAACCTTTGGTGCAGAATGGACCATGTTTATGCTTTTTTTTGTCAATTTTTACGTATTTTTTGCCATTTTAGTAAGAATAATTTCCTTTTCTCTTCCTAATTGTAGCACATTTTTCTTAAAATGCACTAAACAAATCTAAAAATAACAAAACAAAAATAAAATCCCAATATCACTTTAAAAAAAAAAATTGTCGCAACCAGTCGGATACCTTAAAGAAGAAAAAAGCTGACATTACGTGTGTTTCAGGAGAATTGACAAATAAATTATTTGTCTAACACTTCTAATCGCTCTAAAAATGCACCATTAAGAGATATTAAAGACGTTTATTAATAAAACAGAATACATTACAAAAGTGAAGTAGTTTAAAAAGTGCTGTTAGAATGCATGAAGAGAAATCGGTGTTTAATTTTTTCTTCCAGCTGCTTTGGCTGAAAATAACTAAAAGAATGTACGAATCGGAATTGTGAAAGAGGCTTTGTATGTGCTCTTGAAACATAGCTGTCTATGTTGTTCCCAAATACTTTCGCCAAATTTCAGCAGAAACACAGATTTACGGATAATTAAAGATCAAACAATATATGTACAAATTAGGTGACCCGAATTTCTTGTGGGGTTGCTACAACCTGTGGAAGTCGCCTTTCGCCTATTTCAGTTCACAGGCATAAAAGCCTAAGAAATTTTAAAAAGAAAACATTCCGCTTGCGCATCACATTTAAAGTTTTGAAAATTTTTTCAAAATTCTCTATTTTTTATCGATGTTTTTATTATATATTTATTTATGTATGTACAAATAGTTTTCCATTTGGATCAATAGCATAAAATCTTTCCATTTTGGTCAATTAATTATTATTCATACATTGTTTTTTCTTCTTGGTTTTCAGTTTCAAAATTTATTTTCTTTGATATCCGAGTTTGGCTTGGAGTGATTGTAATTATGAAATAAATACCATGCATCACCTCTGCTTTTGAAAAAAAAATTATTTTTATAAAAAAATTTTAAAAATTTCAATTTTAGGAAAAACAGCGTAAATATATATATATATATTGGACAAAATGTAATTTTAATTGCATTGATATATTTATTGATCCACCTGAAGTGTCGCAAACCGCAGGTTAAAAAATATTTTCAAAAATAAATATTTAATAAGCATTCGAACTTCACGTTAATGATTTTCGTTAAAATTACTCTATATTCTAAGCTAAAAAGGACTATAAAATGTGATTAAATGTAAGTATCTTAAAACCTGCGGTTTGCTACACTCTCAAGGGCGTAGAACATAAATGTTGCAAATTTCATTGAATTTTATATAATTGTTTTGGAGATATCCCAGTTTTCGTGCAAAAATTATCCTGAAAATTTCATTCTTGAAAAAACACATTTAAAAAATATACTTATAAGTTACATAAAGTAAATATTAAAAAAACAAGTTAAAATTCTTCACTTTTATATGTTATTCCTCCTTTATCCTCAATTTTTATATTCCTTTTTTTTTCGAATGGCCCTAAGTTTTCTTCTGCAGGTTTTTACTGTTGGCAGTGAGTGACGTTTTGAATCTGCAATGCGCTCATTATCAAAGGTTTTTTGTTCCCGTACAGTGTAATAGCCCGAAACAATACCCATTTAATTTAATATGGAAATTAATCCCTGGAAGCCATTATTAAACTGCACAACAGCAATATAAGCTCCTAAACGCAATGTTTGATGCTCAACGAAAACTTCTTTTGGTAATATCTGCCACAAAATTGCATTAAAACTTTCGTTCGGATTTTGAGTTTTGCCGTGTAAACATTTCTTTAAAAGATTTGTCACACAAATCCATATAAACTAGCTTTATCGTGTTAGCAATATTTCGTGGTAGTCCCAAGGATTTATCCTGATACACAATATTAGAAGCTTTAGCCCGTTGAAATTTACACCAACTTTCAGCTCCGACAGGGCACTGTCCATGTTTTGGCTGATGTTTTAATGAGCAACAATGAAAGAAGGCAGCATTAACAGCAGACTGCATTTTGTCCAAGTTCCCAATATTGCTTCGAAAAGCAATTCCGTAGTAATTATGTAGCTTATTAATTAAACCATCAGTCAATTTACATTTCCCCCCGAGTCCTTTATTTCTGCTTTTCAATTTTCGAAGCCTTGTTCCAACTCTTTTTTTGAATATGCCCTATACATTCTAGCTTCGTAACAGAATCTTTCCCATAAATGTTCTTAACGGCATCAAATGCTTTGGAATCTCCATCCCCATAATAATCAGTATATCGTAACATTCTATGATCTTCCGACCTCTCAAAAATACGATAAGCCCCAACCGGTTCTATACGGGATGAAGATCCTTTATGATGATTACACCGCAATTTCACATTTTGTTGCTCCCTCTTTGAATTGCATTTTCTACAAAACTGAGATAAAGTTTCAAAGTCAACAATTTTCCCAGTATCGACAGATATTGCACTAACACAACCATTTAGCGAAGAAAAACCACGACGCTGCCAGGTACCATCCACCGAAACACCACAATTTACAGTATCATGTATAGATTTTTTTAATTGCCTAATACCTTTTGCTGCGTCATTCATTATTTTTTCTCCAATGGAAGTAGCAGCACTGGGGAGTTTTTTTTTTCTTGTTGGCGGAATGCAAGCTTTGAGAGAAAGGGAGGTAAATTCAAAAACAGCACAAAGTTTTCTTCCTGCTGAGGCACTTCTACCAATCAATCTTAAGCCATAAACAAAACGAATATTGAGTTCATTCATTTTGTCTAACTTTTTAGAAGTACAAAATTCCGATATGAAACTGCAATTTTTGCAGTGCAAAGAAAAGTTTGAAGATAATCCAAACCTTGAATCTTCCACAAGATAAAGGCTTCCTGCTGTACACTCTTTAGTTGGGCAACACAATAAGGAAAAAATACCAATTAAAATTTCCAGATCAATCAACCTGTTTCCAGTTAAATGTTCTGTATTACTTTCATCATCATTTACCTGATTGCAACGCTGCAGCTTCAGTGAACTGGCGGTCATAATTTCTTCCTTGCATGAAGCAATTTCAGTGCATGTGTTTTGGTTTCCATGAAACTTTCTTTTACGGGGACGATATGAACGACATTTATCCATGATTTCAAGTGAAAAAAATTTAAGATTAAATTAAAATAATTTAAATTCTAAAAATAAAAAGCAAAATATAGAAAAATAGAAATAAGATAGACGTGGTAAATCTAACGTCGAATGTAAACAAACACGGAATAGCGATAGTCTTAAAATACCGTTGCCAATCATTTGCAACAAAATTATTTCAAATAATTATTAGCAAACTCTGGCTTAGTAAACAGATAATTAAAATTTTGGTTTTTTAAATTCCATTTTAGGGAAATAATAATTAAACACTGTATATGTCACTCACTTCCGGTCCAGATGACATTACTTCCGGTTTCGGTTTCAACTACTGTGACTTATTAAAATTGCTATATCTAGAGTTCTAATTTACGTAAAATTAAAATAAAGACTGTTTTGGAATCTTAAAGGTTGGGGCTTTGTTTTACAATCATAAAAAATATTCGACATTTTTGTCAAAAACACTTTTTCAACCTACTGGGATACCTTTAAGCATAGTTTTATATCTTATAGCAAGTTTTCAAAGAAATGTTTTTAATCAGCATATATTTAAATATTTAATAAGAAAAGACAAATGAAGTAGTGTTCGAAAAATTGTCGATATAAAAAGCACAAAATTATTGACAAAAGGACATGGTGAAAACAAAACAAAAGTAAAAAAATGCCATTTACAATGCGCAATTCTTCCAAATTCCAGTTTTCATGTGTACAAGAATACACCAAACAAAATATACAACCTGTGGCCAGAAAGATCGGTGAATGAATTTTTATTTCAGTTTTGTACAGCATCAAATACAATTTACTGTCCTTCAAAATAATCTCCATGGATGGTAAGGCATTGTTGGGAACGAAATATGCATGTTTATATGGTTGAAACGAAAAAGTTCTTAAAAACTCTTCATAAACGAAAAGTTTTATGGTTATATGCATGTTTATATGGTTTTTTTATTATTCAGCTATATTACGGCTGTACAAGATCATGACAAAATATAAATACAATTCAATTGAAATAACAATTAATATACAATCATATTATTTATAGATAGCATTTTTATGTACTTAAATTTCAGTGTACTTGATTTTTAACATTATTTTAATGGTTTGCATCATTGCCATCATTAATTTCAACAATACCTAGACTTTTTGAACTTTCAATTATTTCATTTTGTTCTAAAAAAGGTACAATAGGCTTATGGTAACTAAAGTAAGAAAGGAAAATGTTTGATTCAAATGTATCCAAGTATCGTGTAAAAACCGCTTCGTTCGTCGTTTTATATTTTGTAGTACTGAGTTTTCGATCATTGGACATATTTAAATTCAGTGTTTCATTAAGAAACTCAATTAGTGGTAGATTTTTATCATCTGCAAAGTTTATATTGAAGTTTCCACTTAAAATCATTGGTACATTATCATATTTTTCGCCAAATCTTTGTTCGAGTATTTCAGAACCTTCTTTTGTATAAATCATCAAATTTTAGAAAAAAAATTGTTGTATCTGCCTCAGAGATTTTCCAGGCGAAATATAAACGGCAACCATAAACATGTATTGCCCATTCTCGGAATCGCAACGAGCAATGCCCAGTATATACACATGGAACTTTTCACTAAATCCATTCAACTTCACTTATAAGATATACACAGCACTATACGTCAGCTGTATAGCTACAGATATACTGCTATAAGCATTTCAATGACGCGAACGCACGAGATTTCGCCCATCCAAAGAGTGTCTAAGGCGAACAGCACACTGCGCAGGCGCCAGTCAGAGCATGTCGGGGACGCGAACTCATAAGATTTTCTCCTACCAAAAAGTGCCTAACGCAGCTAAAGAGGTTTTCACTTCAAAAAGAGAACTTTCACGTTTTTATTTTATTTTATTTATTTTTCGTACACGCTTAAATTTATTATGTATTTAAAGCATTTTTTTTACTTCTATTAATAAGACTTTAAATTTATGTATAGCTTAAATTAATTTTCACCCGAAGAAGGAAATTTCTTTAAAAATAAATTCGTTACATAATTCACAAATATATATGCAGAAAATAACCATTTGATAAGAAAATTTATTTAGGGAGACATAAAATGTATTATGATTATTTTTTCACGAAGTTTTTAAACTAAAAGCCAAACGATTTTGCAATCATTACGTCATCAACTTTAAAATGTTTATTAAATTCTGCTTCAATAATCGTTTTTTTTTTATTTCTTTTTTAGAATAATATTGAGCTGAGGAATATAAACCGGAACTTAACTGATATGAAATGTAGTAAAATCCATTGTAGTAAAATCAAACACCGAATACAAGAAAATAAAAGCAAAACTTCTTCGTGTTTCTTCTTTTGATTTCTTTAATGGACTCGATACATCTGACGTCATAATCACGTGTTGGTAGGCAAAACAATTATCCACGTGTTTGATTCGACTGAGTATTTAGGCGCCATTTTCGGATTGTTGTTGTTGTTGTTTCTAATCCCTCAGAGATCTAGCGGCCGCTAGATCAGATCCATGATGCCGTGAACTCTAGCGAAGTCAAGCACCAAGTAGAGGACTTTCATAAACATCCGCCAGAGCGAACCCCAAGCAATCCAGGATGTGATCGGGGGATGCCGGCTTCAGATTGCATTTTTTGCATAATGAAAAGACTTTGCGTCCCGATTCAAATGTCATGTTTTTTAAATGTCCACTTATGAGTCTTGAGATGGCCGTCTGATCATTTCTGTCACCTCCAAATTCTAACGCTTCACCAGGGGTCTTCCTGCTGAACCAAGGATGGGCGGGAGGGGTGAGCCAGTCTTGTCTGGCTGCTTTTTTCTTTATAGAGAAAATTTCTTTGTATGTTAATTTGTAGTCCCGGTTGAGAGGCTCAGAACAACCTCTTTTAGCCATGATGTCTGCAGCATCGTTCCCTTGGATGTTAACATGGGTGGGAATCCACTGAAAGTGGACTTCCCTTCCCTTGGCTAGATATCTGAGATGGGTTATAATTTGTATGCCCACGAAGTCGCATATATTGCTCCAGTCCTGTAGATAATGAATTGAGCTCTCCGACTGTCAGTAAGGACCCAAATGTTATTAGAATTAGTGCCATCAAGAATGGCCTTTAATCCTTCATTTATGGCAATTAGTTCGCTTCTGAATACCGAGCAGTTTTCCGGGTTGCGTCTAGAAAGCTGGATTGAAAGACTTTTTATAAAGACACCACTTCCAGCGTTGTTCAAATCGTTTTTACTGCCATCTGTATAAATCAAAATGGAATCACTCGGAATGCCATCTATGACTTCCAGAGCCAACTGTCTTAGGTAATCGGGAGCATCTGAGTTCCAGACATAGTAGTAAGTCCGGACATAAGTAAACTCCGGGTAGGCCATCAATCGGGTTCACACAAGGTTCTAGAGAAGATCGCTCTACAGAATGGGAAATTATCTTCATATTGTCAGCCAAACTGAATGGGCTATTCTTCTTTAATCTTTGGCAATTTATCCACTTACTCAAATATTCAGATGTTCAAATTTGATTTTCATAGCTTCTTAATTTGTTGAAATATTTAACCAAGTTTGAATTTCTAACAAGACCGAGTTGTGGAAGATTTGCCTCATAAAGTGCTATGTCGTTCGGGCAGCTACTTTTCAAGCCTGTAATGATGCGAGCTGCACTTAATTGAACCCTCTCTAATTTGACGAGATTAGTTGAGGAGGCACTGAAATATATAGGGAACCCATACTCAAGGATTGGCCTGATGAGAGCAATATACGTTGCTCTGAGTGTTTTTGCATCAGCACCCCAGTTTCTTCCAGAGATGTACTTAAGAAAATTCAGTCTCTTGCGACTCTTGTTGACCAAATTTAGTATGTGCCCATTGCACGTGATCTCCTGATCCAAAATGAAACCCAAGTACTTTGGGTGTTTGACATAAGAAAGAGGCTGGTTATTGAAGAGAACTTGGGGGCGATAAGAGTACAGATGTCTATTTGTGGTAAAGAACAATGTGTATGATTTAGAGACGTTAAAAACCATCTTGTTTTCAATTGCAAAGTTTCTCACATCAATTAACGTTGAATTTAGAGTAGATTTTATAAGGTTCACATCAGAATCGGAGCACCACAGGACGATGTCATCAGCAAACATTCCAACCTCCCACCCACCATCAGATATTATCTTTTCTATCCCAGCCAAATACAACGAAAACAGGATTGGGCTCAGTACGGATCCCTGAAGAACGCCTTGTAGCAACTGGATAGGGCATCTTTGTGTTTAACACGAATAAGTCTATCTCTTAAGAAAACAGCTATCCATGAAAGAGCCCTGCCTTCGATTCCAAATTTATCATGAATTTTTATTATTAGTAAATTCCACCAGACTCTATCAAAAGCCTTGGAGAGATCCAGGAATACAGCAGCGGTGTGTTTGGTTGGTTTGTTGTTTTGGGCGTCTCTGACTCTTTGGCATAAATACAAAACTTGATCAGTAGTACTGTGTCCTCTTCGGGAAGCAAATTGTTCTTTTGGTAAAAGATTTTTGAATGCGAGATGAAAGGTAATTCTAGTTAGAATCCTCTTCTCTATAACTTTGCAGGGAATACTAGTTAAGGCAACAGGTCTATAACCTTCAGGAGAGGTTACTTTTTTGTCAGGTTTCTGTATTGGTATAATGTTTGCCTTTTTCCAGTTCCTGGGGAGTCTACCTCTGTTCCAAGAGAAATTAATAACTTCAAGCAGTCACCTTAGAGCCATCTCACCAAGATGTGTAATCATCTGTCCATAGATGCCATCTGGGCCAGGAGATTTAGAAAGATTTAAATCTCTAATTGCATGTTCTAATTCTTGCAGAGAGAAAGCATCATTGAACAAGAGATTCCCTGCCTTGATTGAGCGGTGTCCATGTCCTAAGTTTCTTGCTCTGCGCTCAGTGACTCTATCTTGGGGAATAAAGGACAGTTTACTTATACTCTTGTAGTGTATGTCAGCAGTTAGAGTATGTCCCAGTATGTCAGCAGCTTCTTTATTATTATGGGGAGTGCTTCCATCCTGTGCCAGAATGGTATTGCATTTCTCAGTTTGAGGTTGACTCTTGTCAATACCCTTGACCAGCTTCCACAGTTTAGAGTCGGGCGATCTAGAGTCAAGGGAAGCACACAATTCGCTCCATTTCTGCCTCTTAAAAAGTGCGTACTTTCTTTTAATCTGTGCATTGGCTTTATTCAATTCAGCCTTGTTAGATGCTGTATGATTGACAGATAAGAGATTCGACAATTCTTCTCTCTTTTTCAAAAGGGGTTTCAAGTTATTTTGTGAGAGAAAAATGGGGTGTACTTTAAGACCTTGCCCCGAGGGACCGACTGTTTTGCAGCACTAAATATTATATTTACAAAATTGGTCCAATTTCCATTGATGTTATCAGATAAGGGTGAAGTTTTCACTCCAGAATTTGTGAGATCTTCGTACTTCTTCCAGTCAGCTTTTATGAAATTCCAGTGTTTCCTTTTATCTGTAAGTATCTTTTGTTTTATGCCCACTTCAATAAGGATGGGATTGTGATCGCTCTTCCTATATTGTTTAAAACAGTCCATCTGCAGTGGGGGTAAATATCTGGAGTGACGATGGAAATGTCTAAAGCTTCCTTGGTGTTGTAGCTATAGGACGAATGCTCGGGGGAACCATCATTGAGGAACATAAAACCTCTGTCATCCACAAGGTTAAGTAGTTCATTTCCTTTTGGATTACTATTAGAGCAACCCCAGTTGGGATGCTTAGCGTTCAGATCACCCAGAAAAATTGTATTATTGTCAGACCATTGGAGCAAACTATCAGGCAAATTTGAAGAGTCAGGTGGATAGTATGAGTTGAAAACTTTAATGATTTTACCCCTCCAAGGGAAATAAATGCCCTGTATTTCTAGTTTGGAGTTATTTAACTATGGAATTTCAATACTTTGATAATGTATGTTCCTCGTTAGGAAGGCTAGGCCCCCTCCAGCACTCCCAGTGCATCTATCTGTACGACAGAGTTAAATCCCTTGATCTTCAGCTTAGAGGAATCTCTCAGCTTGGTTTCCTGGAGAGCGATGACCTGAACGTCGTATGACTCAGCTGCATCCAGGAGTTGGTCAAGTTTTATCTTTGTGGCTGCAGTGCTTAGGCCGTTAACGTTATATTGCAAGATTTTAAGAGGGCTATATTTGTGTGGCGATTGTAGCATATTTCTCGGACGAGGCCCTCTTCCTAAACCTCGAACGCGTCTCTGTTTATCCAGCGCGACAGACGATGCTGTATGACTCTTTAAAGGTGACATCATGGAGAAGGTAAAGAGAAGCTTCTGTTAGTACAGAGTACCTGGAGCACCATAGGTAGAAGACTGAGCTCCAATGCCTAGCAGACCTTAGCTGAGCATAGTGGAACGGCCTTCACGCCTTGGGTGACCCTACCAGGAGATAACTCTCCCGACGTACTTCACCCGTTCCGCCCAGGTACACCCCCTCGCCAACTTTGAGGCGGCCTGCAGGACTTGAGGGGGATTTTCGGATTTGCATCTACTATCATATAACAAAATGAGAAATCTTTTCTTTCCTTTAATTTAAAAAAACAAATAATTTATATATATATATATATATATTTTATTTATTACTTATTACTTTAAAAATGTTTTTTTTTAAATTTCAGTTTAATATATCTTTATTTTTATTGCAAAATTACAATTTGTTAGTTCTCGGAACACCTATCGGTAAATAATGTTGCTTGGCTATCGATTCCAGTCGCCAAAAACACCTATCGCTAAATTGAGTTGCTTGGCGACCGCTTTTGGTTGCCAAAAGAAATTAACTTCACCAAGCCCTTACTACACTTTAACCTTATATGTTTGTGTTTTGGTTATAGGGAGAGTGTGAACTAAATAGTAGGAATTGAAAAAGGAAAGTAACAGAGAATTTTTTAAATAATTTTAATTTAGCTATTATATCAATGAATCATATTGTTATTTAAAGATTTTTTTACTAAATCAATTAATGATTGAAAACAAACTAATGCATTAATTTTGAAATTGAATTAAAGTTCGAAAACAATACAAAAATTAAGCATCGAACGAGATTTACTTGAATATTTATTTGTACAAATATTACATATGGAAATATTTTTTCAAAGAATGAATACATTTTATGTAAATTTTCAAGCAATAATATTTTCTATAAAAAACTTTAAATACAATGTGTATTTATTCCAAACAAAAATTGTTCAATGAGAGGGTAAACAAATTATAATAATGTTAAATATTTGATTAGAAACATAATGGATTGGAGGGAAAGTTCTGACGTATTTTAAATAGGCAGGTGATTTTTCTTGTAAATAAAAAAAAAATCTGGCTAGTGAGTCATTCGGGGTTTTTTCGTTTTGTTTTTTTTTAGCTGCTGTATAATATAAAAGGAGTATTTTTTTTATACCGTTCATCATTTCTTGTGATATTTTGTTATATGCGTGCTCAATCTAGGGACACGCCGCACGTACCAATATAACCATATCGAAATAGCCCAAAACAAAATTATCAGAATGATTACTAAAGCAGACTGGTATATGAGAAATTCAGATCTAGGACTCGCTCTAAATTTAAGAACCATCAAAGATCTAATTAAAAATACCTCCATTAATTTCTTTAATAAAATTGACTCCCATGATAACCGCGCAATAAAACGCATTGAAAATTACCCACTTAATCCATTATTCAATAGACCAAGAAACATTCTGTTTTAGTAAAATTTCTTTTACTAACCTACCTCCACATCAAAATTTTCATTTTCTCCATCTCACCATCTACTTCATTAACCGAACTCGCTCTCCTCCAATAGGAGAAGAGCATCTCGGCCAATAAATTCTCTTGTTCTGGTACCGCTTCGGCGCCCAGCTCATTCATTCCAAAGATCACACTATCCAATGCACTCACGCTCAGCTCCATCCTGATTGGTCGTTCACCGAGAGAGAGAGGCAAGCTAATCCAGATAAATAGGCACCCTTCCTGAGCAACCCTCAGACCTTCACATCGTAGCTCTTTCAGTTTAAATTCAATTTCTATTGAGTAAAAGCGGTCACTCGCTGTCGTTCGTTTTCCATCTTATTTTCGTTCGTTCGTTCAACCCTCAGACCCAAGTTACACATTGAACTACAACACACGCTTCCGCTACTCTCTTTTAAAACTTGGTCAGATGAAAAATGCTGACGTCATTCACCATTCCTCTCCCTGCGCCGCAAGCGAGTTCAGGCGTTTTCGCCTCTCCGATGCTTCTTCCTCCACCCTCTGCCCCCCCCCCGTATTGACCCGAAAGGGTTGTTCCGGACGGCTTTACCTCTCTCAATTTGCCTCCCTTCGGGAGGCGTCTCTCTTCTAATGGTTTTTCTGTTTCACCCTATCTTCAGGGATACTGGGCATAAGCAATTATTGCTGGCACCCGAAACATCTAATTTTCGTTTCGTTTTAAACCCTCAGACCTCCCCTTAAAGCCGCCATATAACTCAACAAAAAACACGTAAGTTACACATTGTATCACAGCACACGCTTCCGCTACTCTATTTGAAACTGGGTCAGTTGAATTGCTGACGTCATTCTCCATTCCTCTCCCTGCACCGCAGGCGAGATCGGCGTTTTTTCGCCTCTCCGATGTTCTTCCTCCACTCTGCCCCCTACACGTTTTGACCCGAAAGGGTTATTCCGGACGGCTTTTTCCCCTCTCAGTTTGCCTCCCTGCGGGAGGCGTTTCTCTTCTATACTCCGTTTCACCTTAAGTTGGCAGCATTAGGAAGGGTAGGAAATGTAACAATCCGCTTGAAAAATAGTTCCAACTTGTTTTCGAATTTAAATGAAAGCAAATGCATACAAAATTGTTAAAAAGTATCGTGTATTATCTAAATTGTAATTTTAAGGATATATTTTAAGTTAATCACATCTTAAAAGCATTTATTCCTTAAAACATGTGAACGAATACAGTTGAAAAACAACAATTTGATGAAACTTCACTTGGCTAAAAACCGGTTTTCAAGATTACATCCTTGGCGGAGTTACCTATGCATTCCCTCCACTCTCTGCCCTTTGCGTCTTTGCTATCGTTCATATGTACTATTTTGACATCTCGTGCTACTATCTTTTTGTTCTTGTTTTTTTTTATTTTTTTTTTTACATTTTAAGCATGTTTGAGATAGAAATGTCACCAACCTCGCTGTATACACCATCGAAGCGAGGAAAATCAATCCGAAGCGAAGCTCGGAAAAACATATTGAATGTTTATTCTCGACTTCGAGAAGAAAACCCGCAAGAATCCATCAGAGAAATCGTGAAAAAGGTTTCTGAACTGATTAAAGTTTCGAAAAGAACTGTTTTCCGTATGAAGAAAGAAAAGAAGGCATTAAGTGCTGTTAGTTCTCCTGGTAAAAAACGACCCGGTGCCGTAGGCAAGCGTAATAGGCTGGTGAAATGTGACGATTTCACATTGCGTGCATTCGGCGAAAAATTCATGGCTTTTTTCGAAAAAATGAGATTTCTACATTAACCAAAGTTCTGAAGGAAGTAAATGATGATGCTGAAATTTGTGCTTCTGTATATATGAAGTTAACATACATAAACGGCATTTATACATGTAATGTGAATAATTATTACAAACAGATTTAAAATAGTAATAACCGAAAAAAGGCGATTAATTTTTAAAAAACAAGATAGAAATTTGTATTTTATAAACGGATGTAATAAATAAAAATTAAAGAAAAATGAGCCGTTTATTTTGAAAGTGGCCTAAGTCACTTAAAAAAATCATGTTAAGGAAAGCATGAATTACAAATTAACGGTATTTTTTCATTTAAAAAACATTGCTATCAATATGTTGAGAACTATTGAGATTTTGTTCGAGAAAAGTTTTGTTAGTTTATTCATCAATATTTCTAAACATATTGAAACGTAAGCCCTTAAATATCTCCATTAAAAAATGGCTTATACTATTTTGCACACAAAAAAAACAGCTCCTATATATATATATATATACAATTTTAATCCAAAAATTTTTCACAAGCATTTTTTCCCCCACTCGCCAAATATGGTGATATTTATTCGTTTAGTCACACTCTTCTCCTAGAGTAACCCGGCAGCGGCTGTGATTCGGTCATCGTACCCTTCCTAATGCTGCCAACTTGAGGTGAAACAGAGTATAATGGTTTTTCTTTTTCACCCTGTCTTCAGGGATGCTGGGTATAAGCAATTATTGCTGGCACCCGTCAAATCTAATTTTCGTTTTCGTAACCCTCAGACCGAGGGGAGAAACTGCACGCGCCGTGCTGGCCGTTTCTTCCTCTCCCCACTGAGTCAGATTCAAAGTTAGTTGCGGACCGAAGCGGCTCGCCGTTCCGGTTCATGACTGATAGTTTTTTCTACACTCATCACAACACTTACACACTTCATTAATTATCACTCAAGTTACACTAATTTTTAACTAACACTCACTAGTATTTTTTTCTACACACACTCAGGTAGTTTTATTCTATTTCCACATACTATTTTTTTCTTTCATCTCTTTTAAAGTAAATTCTTTAAACTTAGATACCTACACAGATTTTAAAAATAAGTAAATATCGATCTCGACGACCATCCAAGATCGATAATGATGTTTTACGATGCATGTTGGAAAATAATCCACATTTAACAAGTCAAGAAATTGCAGAAGAGTTTGGCATTCATCATACAACTGTTGGAGATTACATTAAATCTCTTGGGTTTGTGTTAAAGCAAAGTGTTTGGATTCCACATGAATTAACGAAAAGAATTTGTATGATCGTGTAAGAATGCGTTCATCACATCTGATTAGACACAATGTGGAGCCATTTTTGGACAAGCTAGTTACTGGAGATGAAAAGTGGATTCTTTACGAAAATATTAAGAGAAGAAAATCTTACTGCAAACCATTAACATCATCAGCAACAGTTCCAAAACCAAGTATCCATCAACGAAAAGTACTGCTTTGTTTGTGATGGGACAGGAAAAGTCCAGTGTACTACAAGTTGCTGAAACAGGGGAAAACCATTAACGCGGATCTGTACTGTAATCAGCTGGATAAATTGAATGCAGGTATCAAAGAAAAAAGGCCTGCATTAGCGTGTAGTAAAGGAATAGTGTTCTACCACGACAATGCTCGTCCGCATACTGCAATGGTGACACAACAAAAACTGAATGCGTCAGAATGGGAAGTCCTTAGTCACCCACCGTATTCACCTGACATTGCACCATCTGATTATTACCTGTTCAGATCTCTGCAAAATTATCTAACGGGTGAAAAATTCAAGTCTTCTGAAAGTGTTTCTAAAGCAGTTGCTGACTATTTTAACTCCAAGGACGAGAACTTCTACAAAACAGAAATTCACAGATTACCTAAAAGAGGGCAACGGGTTGTAACAAATAACATAGCATATATAATTGATTAATATTAAACACGTATTTTTATAAATGAATTCAAATATTTTCTTTAAAATACAACAGAACTTTCCCTGCAACCCATTATTTAAAAATTAAATAATACGATTTGATGTGTAAAAAAAAAGCTAAGGCAAAACTTCAAAAAGTTTACTTTGTTGAATATAAGCGTTTTTAAAAACAGTTATCTAAAAATAAAGCTCTATATTTGTAGTAACTTCAATTTTTTCTAATGACCAATTCGATGATTCTTGATCTGAACTGGGGCAGGCCCTTATCGTTCCGACCATTTTCTTTGATCAGCTCTTCAATGAAATCATTCTTGAATTCTCCCCTTCGTTCGACTGGAATGTGAGGTGTTAAAACACAGCTTGCAGGAAAGAAATCTGCAAAGAAAGCGAGCACTTTTTTTATAAATATCTGGGGGCATACATATAAACAAAGAGATTCTTAAGATGGAAATTACAGTTCAATTGGTGTGTGTGTGTGTGTGTGTGTGTGTGTGTGTGTGTGTGTGTGTGTGTGTGTGTGTGTGTGTGTGTGTGTGTGTGTTGTGTGTGTGTGTGTGTGTGTGTGTGTGTGTGTGTGTGTGTGCGTGTGGTGCGTGGTGCGTGCGTGCGTGCGTGCGTGCGTGCGTGCGTGCGTGCGTGCGTGCGTGCGTGCGAAGGATTTAAATATTTCAGAGGATATGCTTATTTATTCCTTTTCTACCCCTCCCTCACCTTAATGCACCACATACGTTCGCCTACATGTTAAACGGTGGCATTGGAGAGCGTATCACGTGATTTAAGGGATTAATTGTAAAATGCACAAATTAATAAGATAAGTGATCATTTTTGCATATAATTTTATGTATGACAAGCCCATAATGTCTCACTGGTTCTTAACTTAGTATTATTATAAATTAATAATAAAAAATACATTGCAGAGCTCTGATATATAAATGTTTTATATCAGTGTAATGGATATTTTATGCTTTATTGCGCCAGAATGTATTTTGTTTGTTTACTTTCATAAAATAAATAATATTTTTAAATGATCTTTTTTTTTCGACTTTTTATTATGCTTGTGCCCCCCCTCCTTGCAGGATTATCACGCCCCCTGTGAGGCCCATCCCACAGTTTGAGAAACACTGTTTTAAAAGAAAGTATCTGCAAGAAGCAAACGTTGGCAACAGCAAAGCGCTTTAACTGATTAGTTGAAAACACATAATTGTTGACGCAAAATAAAAAAAAATTACTTAATTAAAAGGCTCTATAAATTCTTATAATAAAAAAGAAAAAAGCTGTGAAATCTTTTATCTCCCCTTATTTATAAAACATCAAAATCTAGCAAAGCAAGCTCTGTACTTCTATAATACTTCTCCTCGATCGTTTTCATAATAAATAGAGTAGCCTGCAATTTCATTTTGAAAATGTTATAAATCGACGTAACAATATAATTACACGAACACAGGGAACATAACATTAACAAAATTTTAAAACACATTTAACTAAGCCTAAAATTAGTACAGTGTGAATTCGAAAACATCTTTTTCACAACAACAAAATCGAAACAAAACATACAGTTCTACGCACATCCGTAAATTGAAATAACTACCATTGGTGGTAAAAGAGTGTTGCCAGACACACAACAACTTAGTTATAATGTGACTAGTGCGTCACAGGAATTTAGCCCCCTGGGATTTTTAATTTCAATATTTGCGTTTTATGATTACGGTGGTAATATTAAACTAAATTTTGGAAAGTTTTCGAATCTTCGATTAAGCCTTTTAAAAAAAATCGAATATGGAATCATCCATATTCTTTAAAGCCTAATGAGCGCGATTCATTAAAATAAATGATGAGTTAATGAATTGAACAGATTCGAAATTAAGACGCATATAAATAAACTTACTTCTGTATTTTTCTTCAGAAGGAATTACGTCGGTTACCACTTCATCTCTACAATAAATTATTTCGAATCCGATCTCTTCGGCCATTTTTATATATAACGAAGAATCGTATTTCTTGTAATGAGATTCTGGGATCAAGGTTTCAGCATCCTTTGAAGGATACAGAGATAAATGAAATTATTTAATATATTTCACACAATATATTTAAATTTTTAATTAAATAGAGAAATGGTGCAATCTTACTTTGAGAAAAGCATTCCATTTGGGATTATTTTGCACTTTCAGCAACGCATCATAGTAAGATGTTTGCATTGGAAAGCAAACGGCTGCTTCGCCTCCTTTTCTTAAGAGTTTAAATATATTTTGAAACGCATTTCGCTGATCTTTCAGCCAATTGATACAGTAAACGGAGATTAATTTTGTTATTCGACCTTCCCAGTGCTTGAGAGTAGACCTGAAATAGGATTAAATCGAAAAAAAATGTTTTGTTACATTAGACGAAAACATTTGTTAAAAAATACATTGTCATTTTTAAATCATGTTTTGGTTCTTAGTCAAACACCTTTTATTTTTCAAATTCTCAAAAATAAATTTGTGCATTTTTCTACACAAATGAAGTATAGTCAATAAGATTCGGATATTTATATTCGTACCTAAAACGGACCTATTTCTGTGAACTTTATACATGGCTTAAGAATGTGTATAATGGCTAATGTGTGTAATGATTTATGTAACTCATAGTGCGTTTTAACAAGTGTTAAAGAACTGTAAATAAAAATTATAATCAATAAATATCGTAGCGAAATAAAATTTTAATAGAAAAGTTTTCGTACAGATTTAAATGTATTAAAATTTTCCCCAACACTCTCTCATTTCTCTCTATATAATATCTAAATATGTATATTTTATATCTGATATGTATATTGTTTACACATTAAAAATGGATTTTTCCCTTAAATCTTGAATTATCTTCACACTAAAGTAACACGAAAGCTTTTTGAGAATGACCTCTTATTTTTGATTAAAGCTCAGGGCAACATTTAAGCCAGCGTTTCTCAAAATATGGGGCTGGTTCCTCTAGGAGAAGGGCGTAATACCCCTACGTGGGGGTCGCAAGCATATCGAAAAGTCAAAAAAGATAAAACATTATTTAAAAATATTATTAATTTACTGAAAGAAAATAAAAAATACATCTTGACATAATAAAAAATAAAATACACTTTTACACTGATATAATATACTTATAAATATATCAGAACTGCGCAATATCTTTGATAATTCAATTAACAAAACTAAGTTAAGAACAAGTTTAATTATTACCATTGACCCCATGCACTTGTCATATATAAAATTATATACAAAATTTATTACTTATCTTGATAATTTGTACGGTTTATAATTAAAGCCGTATTGCGTAACTTTAGCATCAAAGTATGGTATTAATGAATGCAATACTTTGTTATCTATGGGGGAAGCGCGATGAAATTTATGCTTGAAAATTAGGTCCCAAATATTGAAAGTTTCAGAAACACTGATTTAAGCTGCTATGTATTTCTGTGACTAATTTCAGATAATTTGAAGACATCAAGAATAAATTCCATTTAAAGTGCTTCAGACCCAATATTCCATTCAAGATCTTTAATGAAATTAGTGCCTTCACACACACACTTGAACATTAATAAACTCGTGACTAGTATCATTCCGTAATCGGTATCCCAAAAAATTTATCTCTTATTAAATTAGTAATTGCTCACCAATCTTCGAAGTTAGCCACGCTGTACTCAATTAGAGGATGAGAATTTTGTTTCTTAGCTGATTCGATTGCAGCAGGAACTAAGTCCATTGCGAATATTTGCTTCACTTTTAAAAAAAGGGGAAGGACCAAATGAAAAGTAGTTCCACCAGGTCCACATCCAGCATCCAAAACAATGTCCTCTTTGCTGCAGATATTCCATCCTAGCACTGGAAGCGTTTTCGCTAAGAAAACTTTCAAACTTTCCAAAGGCATAGGTTCAGAACTGTACAATTCAGGTTCGAGATTCATTGTTTTTTAACCTAAAATTAAAGAGAAAATATGTGAATAATAATATTCAGAATGAGTCAATATTTATAAAGGATAGTAAGAGTTAAAATGTATATTTATTGGGATTGAAACGCAGTGACCCAGGATTACTTGAATATCTAGGCAACGAGATTATATCACACATCTTAAAAAAAAAATTACTTTTTTATTTACAATATTTAGTCGTAAATTAACACATAACCATTCACCTTTAGGTAAAAGACTTTCCACATATAGCTGTCGGGTACTTTGTATCATAGTCAAAGGGTAGGCACTTTACGCCTAATCACGTTAAGCCCAAGATCCACTAAAAAGTCAGGCAAAGTTCGCTTTTTCTTTTCGCACTTTCTCGCAGGGCTGTCGCTCATCTCACAAGTCTCCACCTTCAATTTCCCATCCGTCTTTTAAATCAATCTGGGCAGGATTCTCCCACCCATCCCCCTTCAATTCATAATTGGCAAGAGCATGGACTTGCCTAAGGCACCCCCAGATTCGGTCCCAAATATGTATCTTTCGGTACAAAATCCCGTCTGCCCATTACCATCTTGTCGCCACAAAGTCACATGGAGGGCGAGAAATGTCTTAAGGCATGGGCCAACTGGATCTGGGCCCAGGGCCTTAGCCCCAATTGGGGACCCATCTCGTCTTCGACTCAACCTTAATAAGATCATGATTCAAATAATTTCAACGGTCAAATGTTATTTCCAGCTGTATTCTCTGAAAAACTAGAAATTTTGGACGATATGTCAACTGACTTCATGAGATGACTTCCATGCATAGGCCAAGGCCTACCACCATACACCTTTATTACTCATTCAGTCAAAAGGCGGTAGTCGGTTGATCTGATTTGTGTGATGGAAGTCATGCACATTTAATTGTTTCGGGTTTGTATAAGTATTTGGCAAAGTACTGTCTACTTATATAAGTCCTAGGTGTGGCTTATATTTGTGTAGGAACCCAATGCCTACTTTTTAATAAGGACCCAGGGCCTCAAGAAGTTTTTAAACTTCCCTGCGGATGGTCGCAATTCGACATGCCACTCCAAAGTACAGTACACAATTCCTGATATTTTCTCCTCACAGTAGCGGACCATCCTTTCCACACACGTGTAACACGCGGCCACGTGTTAATTGGAACAAAAAAGGGACTTAGCACCTAATACAGGTGTGCCTTATCTCTAGGCTGTTTTGAAGGACGATATCATATGAAGCGCTTTTTCATCTAAGGTGTCAGGAAATAAAAGAGGAGTAGTGAGTATCTGACTAAGAAACCCCGTTACATAATCATTATAAAATTTTGGGATTTAGTATGAGCAATTACCACTAAAATTCAATGATTTGTTGTTAGTAAATTTGGAGCCTTACTCTTATTTTTATTACTTCTCTCTTTTTTTAATAAGGTTTTATTCCGTTTTATAGATTTTACGTCTTCCAGTAAATTCACCCTCGTGTAAAATTGAATTGTAACATTAATAAACAATGAATAGATCAAAAGTCCTTCCAGTATAAGCCCACGTGTAATATAATAATGCAAAACTGTAATCCAATGTGCACTACTAAAGAGATTTTTTGCTAGATTTCTCAAATTCCAAGTTTGTGTATGTGTCATGTCCATAAATTAAAAATGATGAAGTTCAGGCAAAGAAAGAGACAAAAGCAAAACAAATTTGACTTATTTGTAAAGTATATTTATTAAATAAAAGGTAAAGAGCAAAAAAGATGCTATATGTTTGACATAATTAATAAAAATTGACGATTTTACTCCCTGGAACAAATTTCAAAAAGAACCTATTTACAAAAAACAGTATAACATGGTTAGTATGATGGTTAATACGGAGAATGTCTCGCGGACGATGCAATACAGGCCTTACAACGCCTACGCATGCTGAGTATCCAATTATCAATCTGATCTTGAGGAATATTACACCACTCATCAAGCAATGCCCTCCGAAGTTTCGGTAGACAGATGGGAGGGGGTTGACGGGCTGAAATTCGTCGGCCAAGCATATCCACACATGCTCTATTGGATTCAAGTCCGGTGAGTATGCTGGCCAATCCATACGGGGGATATCCTCCAATTGAAGGCGTTCGTCTACAATGTTTGCACGGTGAGGACGGGCGTTGTCATCCATAAACAGAAATTCAGCACCCATGGCGCCCCGAAACAAACGTATATGTTGTTCCAGAAGGACATCCCGATAGATGTAGCCTGTCATCGTTACACTCTTAACATGCAGGTCAGTTCTGGAACCAAGAATAATTCCTCCCCAAACGAGCCATCCTGCACCACCGTAATGGTGCCGTTTATTGGTGTTCTCTTGGTGGTAATGGGTACCTGGCGCTCTCCATATGAAAGTCCGGCGAGAATCCGACTGCAAACTAAACCTGGACTCGTCGGAAAACATCACACAAGACCATTGTTGCGGTGTCCACAATGTATGCTCTCTACTCCAGGTTAATCGTAGGCGACAGTGAGTTGCGGTAAGGGGAACACATCTGACAGGCCTACGAGCATATAGACCAATGTGCCCTAAGCGTCTGTACACGGTCTATCTTGAAACTGTCGTACCGGTAGCTGAAGAGAGTTGACGAGATAGGTCTGATGCTGTGCTCCGTCTGTTTATTTTGGCAGTAACTGCCAAATACCGGTCTTAATTCGGCGTTGTAACTCGGGGGTGACCTGTGCTGTAACATCTACTCACATTACCATCATCTTGGAATCGTTGCCAAAGCCTGGAGATGACACTCTGGCCGATTCCAAGTTCCTCGGATACTTCCAGCTGGGTACGTCCACATTCCAGTCGTCCGATAATTCTACCACGTAAAAAAACATCCAAATGCTTCCTTTGTGCCATACCTATGCGGTTATTGCACTGAAAGGCTTTTAAAGCGCTTGTGAACAATTTTACTTTTTTGCCACCATTCCTTATATAGCCCTCTGTTACACTCTCGTCATTGTGGTTACATCCGGTGGTTTCCTGTAATTTGCATATTCTTCTTCAAGATGGGTGTGATAATTCTACAGGCGAAATTTTTATTTTAGAGTTCAATTTCTGTGTGATTCTGAATTATCCTTAATTGCCCTGAGTGTAGCAGAGTTTACTTAAATAAAAATTATTATTTAGGGATTGATGCTCCTCGGGGATTTGTTTCCCTTTTTTAGTAATTTGGTCTTTTATTTACGAAATCAACACAAAAAAATTATCCATTCTTAGGGTTCTTCTATATTTTCTCAGACTCAGTAAAAATTTCGAGGACTTTTTACCTGAAATGAATGAGTCAAAAGGAATATTGACATATATTTTAAATTTCATCTAGCTTTCAGTTGTTTAATCTGATTTTTAACTAAAATGTATTTCCATGAAGCTAATACCCTGAACAACGTTTCAATGATCAAAACTTTAATTTAAGTTTATTTTTAAAGGTTCTCTGATATGAGCACAAACGAAAATTTAAAATGTTGACTGAAATGTGTGTTTTTGCTATATGCTAATCTACTGCTATAATTATATTTTTACTTAAAAGTTATGTTCATTATTTTTATATGTATGCAATACCATAGTTAGAATTATTTTTCCCATGGAAGAGGGTTTATAAACGTATCGTCAAAAAAAAGTTGACCCTAGAAGAATGAGTAAGATTGAAATATTTGAAAGTAAGTATTAATACTCCCCTACAAAAAGAAATTGTTATAAACTGTCCATGGGTTTGTGGTAACCTGTAGTTACCCCTTACATTTAAACTCTCCTGTCTAACTGTAAACCCGGCTAGATGTGTAGGAGGAACTAAATAATCTACAGACATATTGCCGATCTAATTTGATTTTTAATTCTTATTACTGATTATGAACAAGCTCAACACAATTCTAATTAAGGTATATAACAATGGTAGAGTGCAGAGGTGAGATAAGCAATTGCGGGGATAATATTACGGAACTTCAACTGAATCTAAGATAGCTTAAATACGCTCATTTACAACTACGCCGCACACTAATAATCAGCTTTTACTTAATAAATTTTACGATACCTGATTCCTTAATGCTTTGGTTCCTTCACGGAGAACTTTAGGCACTATCTTTAGTTGGATCAAATGTCGACGGCTCCATGCTCCGTAATATTTAAATTCACTGCTTTTCAATCTTCCCTAACCACTTCTCCTTGCACACATCAAACGTATCAACTTCACTTAAACTGTCAACAACTACGTGTCGACAGCTCCCTTACTTCACTTCACTTTACCTCTTACTTCACTCCCTTTCAACTCGCGAAAACCGAATTTATATAATGTTCCTCATTTACATAAATCACGTTTGGTTTCTCGATGAAGGTTGGTTGAAATAAATATTTTGATTTAAAGAAAAAGGAAGTAATTAGTAGAAACGCGTATAGATCCGTCACAGGTTTAACAAAACGTATTGGTCAAAGTCCAAAATCATTACAATTCTCAGCAGGATGCTATAGGCTGCTTTCATTTCTAATGCACTCTGCCTCGCATTATGGCATAGTGTTGTAAACACTCCTAAAGATGCCATGTCTCAATACTTACCTTGCAAATTGAATTTTTGCACGTAAATCATATGAATCTTGCATATTTAATAGTAGCATTGGAGTTTTAACAGAACAGCCGATAGCTTCCTGTAAGTATTGTATGGGAGAAAGGTCTGGAAATGCTGGTGGCCATGGCATATTGTTACGAGAAAAGCTCTTGAAGTGAGAGCTGTTTGAACACTATCGTTTCCTTGTTCAAATAGAGGACTGGGATGAGTGTCCAAGAAAGAAATAGCCACAAGTTGAAGTTCCTTTGACCCTTCAAAGTGGCTGTGAGGAAAACCAACGATAATTCTTGTCGTATGAAATACTATTACACACTATGATGTCTGGATGTGCAACGAAGGACGACAAATCTTCCATTGTGGCGCTGGCCGCGTTGCCTCCACGGATGCGGATTTAGTTATCTTACCAAGTATAGTCAACTTCTTACCAAGGTAACAACGTCTATTTAATGTTTTATACAAATTTAGAAGACCTGATGAGGATTTTTTCTCGGTATCTTCCATTCCGAAAGCACACGCCCTACCGCTAGGCTAAAATAATCACTTCAGTCCAGAGACAGTTAGTGTTTTATATAGAATCCACCGCCACACACTTCCCTACCAGTGATCCGGTAAGGCGAATGAACGATATCGTTGTTATGGCGAGCGTGTGAGCTGTTGCATCACTAGTTGTGACGGCTTTGCTGGTTGCGTCAGTAGTTGAGACAGCTTTGCTGATTACGTCACTAGTTGTGACGGTTTTGCTGGTTGCGTCATTCATGCAAGACGGCTTGAAGGTTGCGCCATGTGTGAGACGGCTTGATGATTGCGTCAAATGTGAGACGGATTTGTTAATTGCGTCATGTGTCTGACGACTTTGGTTGCATTTGAGGTGGATAGGTGGCATGAAAGTTGTGGTTGTTCGAAGTTCCCAGGGTCACCAATGAATCGTTCTCGGTACCTTCCGTTCCGAAATCACACACTCTATCCCTAGGCCAAAATGATTACTTCAGTCCAGAGGCGGTTAGTGTCTTATACAAAATCCACCGCCACAGACCCTTTTCTATTTTTTTTTTTAAAAACAGTGAAAGAATAAAATTTTTAAATTTTGTTATTTTAACACAAATTTTATTAATTATTAAGAGCAATACATTTGAAAAACAAATTAATTTATATTAAATTAAAATAGTTACAAATTACCGTTTTTAAATAAAGTATAACAATGGTTTTCATGGTGGGGCTTTATATTGTAAATGAAATACAGCCTCGGATAAGAAAGTTCGGTGAATGAAGTCAGAACTGCCGATCTGGCAACACTGGCAAAATAAAACGTTGTACATGCGTAGCGACAGGTGTTGGCCATCTACCACCACCGTTGTTCAGTTGAGCGGCGTCGTTTGTGTTCTGTGTAAGACTTGTTTTACAAAGTGCTTGTTTAGTGCATTGGCTCTTAACTAAGAACAAGAAAATGAACGAACAAAAGATCGATTTAAAGTTTTTTTTAAGCTTGTCTGGACACCTACAGAAAATTATTTGATGCTGGTACATATTTATGAAGATTAATCACTATCCATGAAGTGTGTATACTAGTGGTTCGCCCGTTTTCGAGAAAGCCGGGAAAGGCCCCCGCAGCGAAAGACCAGCGACTTCCAACAGTGACGAAAACATAGAGTAAGTGAGTAAATTAATCATGAAAAATCATCTATTAACTGTGCGCATAGCAGCTGGACGATGAATGCTGAAGTACTTTGAAATTTTGACCAGTTCCATGAAACGTCTACGCAGGGTGCGACCCCAGTACACCCATGTTTCATGGTTTTTTGTTCACGACAATGCTCGCCCTCACATAGCCAATATCGTCCAACAGTTCCTGGCAAATAAGGGGTTGGTGGAAATTGAACATCCATCTTTCTCGCCAGATCTCAATCCTTCTTATTCCCAAGATTCAAACTCGCTTTGAAAGGATAGAGATTTGACGATATTTCTGACATCCAACAAAACGTGACAAGGCTTTTGAACTCTATCTCAAAAGAAGACTTCTTGCAAAGTTTCCAGGACATGTATAGCAGATCTCAGCTTTGCATAGTTATGAGATGTGACTATTTTGAAGGACAGTAAGGCAACTTTCGTTAATATTTCATCTATGTTAATGTTACAGGACTATTCACTGAACTTGATTGTCAGAGGTGTACAGTATACCATTTGTGGGGATGTATATCTTTAATTACGTTATAAGAATGCAAATACTTCTGCAACTGAAATGTATTAAAAAGAAAACATTTACTTCTATTGATAAAGGTAAAATGTAAATTTTTCAGTTTTTAACAAAATGTTTTAAATATAATTAAGCAACATGATGAATAGATTTTTAATTGTTTATTTAGTATTTATTTTATTTTTTACTCTTTTTTAATAAAGTTTCCTCCAGCTGTTATTTACCTAACATAAATTAAATCATAAATAACCTAAAAAATATATGTTAAAATATAAATTAAATCACAAAAATCAATCATAAGTATAATAAAAATAATGTGAATAAAAACATATCGGCATTTTTATAAAAGATATTTTTTTTAAAAAAGAAACTTTCTATTTTTTTTTTATTTTTTTTATTTTTTAAAGCTTAATAAGCGTGTTTCATATTTCAGACCAACTTGTTACCATAACTAATTCATCTGAAGTACTATGTTAATATTTTATTCTTACTTCTTCACATACAGTAAAATACGTTTAACACAAAAACGCTTAATAGAAAATATCGGTTAACACGAAATAACCCACCGGTCTCTACAAACTGCCATGTATGTTCTTGCAGCTTTTTTCTCTTAACCCGAAACGAAAATCGCTTAACACGAAAAGATTTTCCGTCTAAGAATGAGCAAAATACGGGAAACATTAGCCGGATTGAACTGTTCTATTGTATTATCGGAAGAATTCATAGCAGTAGATAGTGATAATGTGTGATGCGTACACCCCAATTATGGCAGACGAAGACATTTTTTATTTTGTTCAAAGTTCAAAAAAATCGTTAAAGCAGATTCTGACGATGAAAAAGAAATGAATAATGCAGCTCCTATTCCCACGTCATCCAAAATGAGGAACATCATGAAAAGTATGCGCAGTTATTTAGACGCACATTCCAATGGTGAAATGAATAATGACATCAAGCAATTTGTTTACAGTTAACAATTTGATTTAAAAAAACGCAAAAAGAAAATATCAGGTTATTTTCCTTATTTAATACATGTTTTGTTTATCAAAAAATTTAAAATTTTGAATTAAATTTCTTTAAGTTCTTGTGAAAGTTTTGGTTTCTTTAAATTTTATTAAATATATGTATATTTACTTATCTATATAAATAAAATAAACTCTAATAAACTTAACTTTGTTGATATATGGGGGGGGGTTGCAATATCCTCTTACACGAAATTCTTTTAACTCGAAAAAATATTTCAGTTCCTACTGTTTTGCGTTAAGATATCCGACAACCCTAAAATTGTGAATTTTGCCAAAAAAATTTGACAAGCTTTGTCATGATTTTATTTCATAGACCATCTTATTAGAGCTTTATGAAAATACCGAGTTTGTTATTTTCCGTTCACTAGAACAAAAACCACAAGTGTTTTAGTAAAAGCAGATACCATTACTTTAAGCAAAATGTCATACTTGAAAACGCGTTTTACTCGAAAGGTGCTTTTTTTAATGCTCAAACATGGACAGCGATTGTTCAAAAAGTTTTGAAAATAATTACTTGGTAAGAGACCATGCAATGCTGGCCTAATCTGACGGGAAACAGACTCGTCATACGAAGAAGGGGATGGAAGAAATTTAGAAAATGGTATTTTAATGATATATTAATATGGAAGACACAAACACACATCAGGAAGAGAGTGCTTGCATCGAGACGGGAAGTGGAAATTTTTAAAGCAAAAAATATCTATATCTATAACAGCATAAAGCATAACTATTTCTTCAATAATGATGAAAAAATAAAAATTGTATATATATTATGTACTTTTAAACATATTTATTAAAATAAGAAATTGACAACGCAAAATATAAATATTTCCCTTCTTTACAGTCAAATAAAAAAATTTAATGCGAATCTAGTCCTTGCACAACTCTACACGCTCATACTTTCGTATTGCAAAATCGGAGATATAATGTGTGACATTCAATTTGTGACACGATTCTAAGCATTCAGTTGTTAAACAGTTTCTTTGCGGACTCAAAATATTTTTCATTTGAGGAAAGACTTTTTACTTTGATAAGTAGAACAAAAAACAGAAACCAGAGAGTACATGGCATTTTCTCTCTTCAAGCAATTAAATTTCTCTAACAATGACATTCAATAACTTACTAAATAGCTGTAAATTTATCTTTAGAGTTATCTTTCAGACTTTTTCGTATTTCCATAAACGTCCGCAATTCTGAAGATGTTTGTCAAATTAGGTTCATTACAAATTCATTAACTCCCAACCACTCAAAAATTGACAAATTTGTAGAGTAGTGCAGAGTGCCACTGAGAATTGTACCACGTGCCACATGGCACGCGTGCCATAGGTTGCCAACCCCCTGTTATAGTCTATACCATTTTACATATAAATTATAAATTTTTAAAAAAATAGAATCCACTATAATCTGTAGATGTTACACTAAAAAATAATCTGAGAATTCTAAGGCGTATTTTAATTGATTAAATAAAATATTTTTTAAATTATAAAATCTTTTACCTGATTTCACTACAAACCCCTGGAAGTTTGATAAGCAAGATTTATCGACTGCAACCTTAAGCGTAAAAATCGATTTATGCAGTATGTTAGTACAAAGCGTTATATTGTATATTGTATAAGCTGAATACACAAACTATTACGAGTTTCAATGCATGTTTCGCAAACTGTGATATTCTTTATCGAAAGTTGTTGCATATAAAGGACTTTTATTGTACCAATTCAAGTTTAAATGTGTGGAGTAATACAATTTTCACACAAAAACGTGTGTAGTAGTTATTCAATTTTGTCTGAAAATTCCATAAATCTTCCTGTGTATAAACAGCCGTTTCTCTGTAAACTGTCCTAAAGGTTATTATTTTTTTAGAAAATGATGCAGAGAATATGATGCCTTTTTGATGAAGAATAAAAATCCCTTTTGAGATAAATGGAAAAATAATTACTATTCTAACGAATTCTTCCAGATAACAACTATTAAGAAATAATTATATTATACTGAGCAAACATTTGAAAACTCTGTATTATTGTTGTTGTTTTTACCAATTTTTGAGAGACTCATAAATTAAATCAATCAAGACGGGCGTTTCTCAAACTGTGGGGTGCGACCCCTAAGGGGGTGTAATCACTCTACGAGGGGGGCGCGAGCATAATAAAAATCCGATAGCAAAAGTTTATTTTTAAAAAATATTAATTTACTGGGAAGAGAAAATACATTTTACATAATAAAAATAGAATGCACATTTACACTGATATTATAAACGTATAAATGTATTAGTACTGCAGAATATGTATTTTATAATAAATTTAACAATACTAAGTTAAGAACAATTTTAAAATTACCAATGACACCATGGGCTTGTCATATATAAAATTTTATGCAAAAGTTATCACTTATCTTGATAATTTGTACGGTTTATAATTAATCCCTTAAAAAATCTCCCAGCCGATTAAAAGTTACACGATTCGCTCCTCAATGCCACCGTTCTCCAAGTAGGCATATGTATATAATGTATTGGGGGAAGGGGAGGAAATAAAAATAAAAGCAAATCTGTAATATCTGTCGGTTCCTGCTTCCCTCTGATCCCCCTTTTCTACCCTCTGACCCGGCTAGGTGTGTGGGAGGAAATGAATAACTAGTAGACATGATTCCCTCTGATTATTTTATTGTCACCAAAATATCAAGCAGATAGAATAGTAATCTAATTAAGATAACGGATCAGATAGCAGAGCGTGGAGGTGAGACTTTGAGAATAATAAGGAATAAGGCCTGGGGATAATAATACGGACCCTCAACTGATTTCATGATAACTTAAACAAGCTCAATATAAACTACGTCGCGCACTAATAAGCTAAACTTCTATTTAAATAAGGATTACGATACCTGTACTTTTATGAAGTCGAGTTCTACACTTGAGTCCTTGAAGGCGATCCTTATCCGGATTTAATCACCGTCGATTGATCCTCTCTTAGAAATCTTCAATTGATAAACTCCGACTGCACTTAATCATTTCATGATCCTTCACTCACCAACTAACTCCTAAAACTCGAATACAGAATTTATATAATATACTTAATTTGCATAACCACGCTTTCTTCACTCGGTGAAGGTTTGTTGAATTAAATATTTGCCTTAAAGTGTCCTCAAGGGGTTAGTAGATCCATCACAAACCCGCTGAAATAAGTAAATCCTTCGCAAACACTATCGAGGGCCTTTTATTCCATTCGAATGCCTTTGGGACAATTTTAAGGATGGCAGGACACAGAAAAGATCATACTTCGGAAAGACGTATTTATACGTCTAGGGCAATTAACGCTTTGGTAGAGTGAGACGTTTATATACGCTGGTGGCTAGAGGTAAAAGTCATATTGTAGCTTTAGCGTCAAAGTATGGGTTTTTTTTAAATTAAATACATTGTTATTTTATGAGGGGGTGCGATGAACATTATGATTGAATATTGGATCACAAATATTGAAACTTGGAGAAGCACTGACATAGACAGAAAGCTCTCGCGTTGGCTTAATGGAAAAGAGAGGAAAGTGGGGTACCGGCTCAGGTGTCATCCCCGACTCTTTATCAAGTTCGATTTAAAAAATACTGTTTGTGTAGTTTATAATTAAAGTTAATGGTTAAAACAAATATGCAAGGTGTATCAGAGCTAATCGTTGGACAGATATAAAGCAGTAATTCTAATGACATTTGGGTCCTTACTGACAGTTGGAGCTCGATTCATTATCTACAGGACTGGAGCAATATATGCGACTTCGTGGGCATGCAAAAATTATAACCCGTCTTAAAAATCTATCCAAGGGAAGGGAAGTCCTCTTTCAGTGGATTCCCTCCCATGTTAACATCCAAGGGAACGATGCTGCAGACATCTTGGCTAAAAGAGGTTGTTCTGAGCCTCTCAACTGGGACTACACACTAACATATCGAGAAACTTTCCCTATAAAGAAAACAACAGTCAGACAAGACTGGCTCACCCCTCCCACCCATCCTTGGTTCAGCAGGAAAACCCCGGGTGGAGCTTCAGAATTCGGAAGTGACAGAAATGATCAAATGGCCATCTCAAGACTCATAAGTGGACATCTAAAAAAAAAACATGACATTCGACACAGGACGCAAAGTCTTTTCATTGTGCAAAAAATGCAATCTGAAGCCGGCATTCCCCGATCACATCCTGAATTGCTTGGGATTCGCTCTGGCGGATGTTTATGAAAGTCCTCTACAGGTGCTTGACTTCGCTAGAGTTTACGGTATCATGGATCTGATATAGCGGCCGCTAGATCTCTGAGGGATTAGAAACAACAACAACAAAGCAGTAACAGAGGACAATTTCCAATAGAAAAATATGGATGTGGATGTAGACAGACTGATTTTATTGGAAATGTTTATATGTTAAACAAGTACTACGTATAAAAAAATTTAATCAATTTCTACTTTGAATGGATGATTAGAGTATTTTATTAACGATTAAAAATTTGAACATATATATATATTTGATATATATATATATATATATATTTGATAATGTGCATGCTATATACTGTCTATTTTTAAAGATCTCTTATGCAAACATACTTTTGCATAGGAGCCCAGGTCCTCAATAAATCTTTGGGCCCAGGGTCTCAAAGAATCTTAAGGCGTCCTTGGTAATCTCGAACGTAGGCCTACCCCTGTTGTGGTGCACCATCCAATTGCAGAAGGAAATTGATTGTGGTTATTGCCTTCATCACTTTTGTCAGGACTTTAAACACAAACTTTAAGAGCATATCTACCTCATGGTTCACTGAGGTGGTGTGTGTCTTTGACTGATGCTGTTTTGCAGCACCAGTCCCTAAATTATTGGAAAGTGGCTTCTCCATATACCGCGGAGACATGTGGCCAGCCAAAACTTAGCATATCTTCAAAGTTGCTGTTATTCTCATTTTTGAAAAAAATATAAAGCTAATATTTCAAAAGTAAAAAACTTTTTTAAGTAATCCAAAGTTGAATAAGTTCCTAATTTATCTAATTGATTGCCACAAAAATCTGTTTAATTTAACACAATGAATAGTTTGACAGAAAAATTAACAATGCCCATACAACTAGCCCATTTTTAAATATGTAAATGAATATTAACAACGCACAAATAATCAAATTCCGATTCTCTTTTCTTACCTTAACTCGTTATCTACTGATAATACTTATAAGTACTGCTCACTTAAAAATTGCATATATTGAACATTTTTATGAATATTCTGAATGTAAGCAGGAATACTCTTTTAACTCCATTCTTCCAGTATAAATGGCATCACGAGTATTTTAGATGAAAAGGCGAATAGTTTGTAATGGCTTGTCGGTTCCTGCTTCCCTCTGATCCCCCTTGTCTACCTTCGGACCCGGCTAGAGGTGTGGGAAGAACTGAATAATCAGTCGATATGATTCACTCTATTTTTTTGACAACAATAATCCAATTAGGAAATTTGATCGGTATGTAGAGCGCGAAAGTGAGACCCTTTAGCCTGGGGATAATATTACGGACCCTCAACTGATTACACGACAACTTATACAAGATCAATATAAACTACGTCATGCACTAGTAAGCTAACTTCTATTTAAATAAGGATCACGATACCTGTACTTTTATGAAGTTGAGTCCTGAGTTTTTTTATGTGTAAAAAAATTGAATAAATTTTTGACATTTTATAATTTTTAAAAATAAATTTTTGGGGCTATGAAATATTAGTGTTTTCTGATTATTTAGCATTTTTAAGAGTTAAAACTTGTCGTGGCTGAATGCCACCCCTTACACTACCATCTCCCTGTCTGTTTGCAAATACTACTGGATGTGTAGGCGGACTTAAATGATCAAAAGACATAATTGCAAATCAACCAGATTTTTTGATTCTAATTAACACGAATAGTTAGAAACACACAGTTCAAATTTAAGAGAAACAAATTAGAGTGGAGTACGAAAAGGGGGAATTACCACTAGCGGAATAACAGAATAGCAACTGAATCTAGGAAAGCCTAAACACGCACAATTACAGCACACGTACGAATATTAGCAATATCTTAAATTAAATCACTGGCCTTATCTTTTACATCGGCTGTTCCTTCTTGAGGATTTCTGCCTTTTTACTGGCTAGGGAATAGGTGAAGGATCCACACTCTGTAAAACGGATTTTTACAAGCTTCAATCAGCGTCTCCTCGCGTAGCTCCACACGTAACCGCTATCTACGAATGTCAACAACTGCGTGCTGATCTCTCGATCTTTAATTCACTTAACTTCACTCTTCTATCTCTTCACTTTACTTAACCTTTTTAACTCGCGAAACCCGAACTTATATAATATATCTTATTTGCATAAATCACGCTTGGCTCTCGGTGAAGATTGGTTGAAATAAATAAATTATTTTACAGAAAAATAGAGAAGGTTAGTCGAAGACCGTATAGATCCGTCACAAACTGCATTAAAAAAGTCATACGATCTTTTAGTATTAGGAAAATATTTTAGACCTCCGTGTACCGACAGTACTTTAAAGTACCAATTTAATTAATTAGCTCTAACGAATTAAATTTTCCAAAGTTGAATATTTTACTTATGTATATCCCTTAATTTGCAATGTGACTCAAAAAAAATATTTTTGCACGAAAAAAATTGCAGTAAACCATAATGCGGTAGATAAAGGGTTAATTTTTAATGGGGGTCACAATTACCTATGGAAAGGAAAGTACAGTCGGACCTCCATATAACGAAGTCGCTAAATCCCGAAAAAAAGTTCGTTATATAGAGAGAGGTTCATCTTTCAATTTTCTTTATAAAACACTTAAAACAAATTTTAAATGCATAAATACTATATATATTAAAAAAAGTAATTTTTCACACCATTTTGAAAATTATTAATATTTATTTTATATATCTTACCTATAAGGGGAAAAAAAGAAAAGAAAGACAGGAAACTGCAAGGAAAGTTTTTTAACGCCTTTATCCACTTCCAGAAGAATTAAATTTTTTTCATTGGTGCTCAAGCACTTACGTTTTGACATTTTCGAGCTACAAGAAACGAAATTTCCAGTACAACTGATCAACGCTGCAAATGAAAGGATACTAGTTTAAAGACACGGCGACACGGACAACTCCACTGAGGGTGAAAGGAGATATGGAAAATGTTTCCAGTGCACTGGACAATGGGGGTTAAAGGTTGCCCTTCATGGGTGAAACGCCCAGAATTTTATTGTTCTCGGCGAGTTAGGCACTTAATAAAAGCAGTTCAAGATTTATGACCATCATAAAATCAGTTAAAAGAAAGAATAATTTAAATTGTCCAGATATACTTCAAATTGAATCACAAGAGAAAAAGCTCGCAGAACAGAAAATGCGCTTCGCTATTGGGTGGTTAATTTACGAAGAAAATCGTGAAATGGTTCCAGAAAAATTTCACTTTTTAGAAAAATTCGCAATGCAGAGGTTCGTAATAGGGAGATTCGACTGTATTTTGTTTCTATTTCTACTGAATTTTTTTAAGTAGCCTGCGCATTACCTTTTGATATGATTATTAGAAGTTATGTATTATTACCCTAATCCATTGGTCTGCAAACCTTGTCGAACCATGGAACCCTTAGAAATATCAGGTGATTTCGGGGAACCCTATTCCATCCTAAAAGGAATGTATCCTAAAAGTATTTGAATTAGATCAACATGTAATATGTATTATACGTAAAGGCAATTATATATATTTTTTCTGAAGAGTGTTAACTTAAAATTAATCTAGTTTTCTTATTTTTCCATTGATTTGTGGTCCATGCGTTCCTTTCTATTGCATTATATTTACTGACTGAGATGTATGTATACATGTGTGTGTATGAGCATGTATTTTTTTACGAAACTGTCAAAATCTACTTCTGTTGAAGTTGTCAGCAGTCACATTTCAAGTTCTCCATTTCATTTGATTTTGTATTTTGTTTTTGTTGTCCACTAAGTTGAACATTTTCACTTAAAATCGTTGTTCCGAATGAAATTAAAATGTTTATAAGGGAGTGAGAATTCTAAGTACTTTGCATGAATTTGCAACTGGAATTGAAACGCGTTTATATCCCTTCTATCTCGTGATCCAGATAAAGGTGTGGAAGGAACTAAAAGATCAAACGACATGATGAATTCGAATTATTTTATTTATCACTATAAACAACTCAAACACAAATAACACTATAAATAAGATAATTCAATTCAGTAACGGAGCAAGAGGGAGAGACGAGATTCGCGTTTGGGGAGAATATGTTCAATACTTCCGCTCTTCTCTCCTTTAATATTATTTTACACAGAGCTTACGTATTTAATGACCGCACTATTATTTTAACACTCTAAACATCAACTTAATTTAAGGTAATAGTATCTGTACTTATGCAGTCTTCTATTTAATCCAAGTTGACTTTAACACTTCTTGGTTAGCTAAACTTATCACTGGCTTGTTATCTAAACTTCTGGCCTCCTTACTTTTTGTTTACGTATACACTTCACTGTTAATTCACTAAATATTCATCATTCACTTCACTTTTCATCAACTCAAAATTCACTAACTCTCAAACTCGCGAAGAAGGAATATATACATTAAACTTAATTTGCATATCACGTTTTCTTCTTTTAGGAGAAGATTGGTTAAAAATGCTGTCCCAAAGAATTCCCAAGAGGATTAGGGAAAGGAAGCGTATAGATCCGTCACAAAATGTAAGCTTAATTTTATATTTTAAAGCCGAATATATTAATAAATTGTTTCCTCTCCTTCACTGGGAAGCCTCCTGATTTCAAATCAATGCACTCATTTTTTCTTGAATTTTTATGTTTTTTTAGTTCTTGAATGGATGTATTAACATCATTTAGAGTGGAAAGCATGTCTGCTAAGTAAGGTAAAACTTTACAACATTAATAATTTTACTACTTTGATTCACTTTCCAAAATAAGTTGTTACGATTGAATTTTTTTTTTCTTTCCTTTCTTCATTCTTTTGTATGCCTTTCCAGAATCAAAAATGGGAAATTGTCTCTCATCTGCAAATAACATATAATTCCAATAAAATATTAGCTTATTTATCTCATTGACTTTGGAAATCTAAATCTCAATTATCTATTCCTTTGACTCTCTCCAAATGCCAGAATAGTCTTTAAAACCAGTTGATCTGAGTACCGGTCCAATAGCTTCAGATAAAATTAAAAAGGGAAACTATTGATTAAATTTTATAAAAAAAATTTTACTGAACTCAAATGTAGTTTCTTCTCATCTCTTTTAACTAAAAAAATCTTTTCTTTAATCGAATTATCTTTGTCGGACGGATAATTTTCCTGTTGTTATAAATTCTGTTTTCCTCTTTCAAGCGCTTTAAGAAAAAGTAGTAAAAAAATCCAGCAAGTGAAAACTACTAATTTAGCAGGTGTTTACCACTGTTGTAATAAAAACATTTAATTTCCGAAATACAATTCTTGTCTGTTTTCTTCAATAAGCAAAATATATTTGCTCCGTGAACAAACAAAATTATGCCAAACAATAATTTAAACATAAAATGAATACAAAAATATTTTTTTTTTAATTTTTGAAAAAACTCTTAAATATAGTGATATTTGATTAATTCACTTAAAATATGAGGACCGAAATTCTCCTTTCTCTTTTTGCTTTCATTTCATTTTTAATGAGCTTTAAAAATTAAAAAAATATATTAATTGGATTTAAATGTAGGTCAAAAAGCGAAAAAAGTTACTTTTGTACTTAATGTGTAAGTTAATTTCGGAAATTCAGCTACAAGATTTTTCTTATAAATTATTGAAGTACCCGATCAAAATTTTAGGAACCACTATATGAGTACCTATATATGGTATATGTATAAAAAGATTTTTCCCCTTATTTTTGCTCTCGATACTAAGTATGAATGTATGATTTCTTTGATGTATAAAAATACCTGGTATTAAATTTCCTGAGAGTTTCAATTATCCAGTTTAAAAATTAAATAATGAAGTTTTTCTATCAAATTATTTGAAAAAGTCATAAAATGAAGAAATTTTTATTTGGATTAATAATATATTTATTAAGAAAAACAAACTGCTTTTTAAATTTAAGAAAAATAATACACTTTTAACATTTTACTCAAGACATTTCTTAAGGACAATATTTCGGTGAAACAAATATTTATTTTATAAATAAAGAAAGTAATATATTTAACTGTCGAATTTTATTATTTGAAAGTTATTTAAAATATGAAAAAAATGGAAAATTATAAGATACTAACACTAAGATCATTCTATTACTGCAGAGAATTCTTACGTTTTTTATTTACTGAAAGATAATATGAGTATATTTTTTTTAATAAAATGAGCACAAAATAATTCAATAATTCATTCGCGATCCAAAACGGTGTCAGAAGACAAGGTAAATCTATGTTGATATAATAAAGCCGTTAGCTCCATAAGTGAAAACGATAATTGAAGACAAAGTATAGCTATGTCGATACATTAAATGCGTCAGCTTCGAAGACGGTGTCCGAAAACAAGATAAAGTTATATACGTCAGCATCCTATGCGGAAACGGTGTCTGATAACAGGGTAATGCGCTGCGCGTCAGCTTCCTAAGTGAAAACTGTATCTAAAGACAGTGTGAGGATACGAGTCAGCTTCCTAAGTGAAAACGGTATCTAAAGACAGTGTGAGAAAACGAGTCAGTATCGTAAGTGAAATCGGTGTATGAAGACGGGGTGAGGAACGGTGTCAGCTTTCTATGTGAATACGGTGCATGAAGACAGGGTGACGTTATGTGAACACAATCAAAACATCAGAAGACAGGTTAAAGCTATGTGGGCACAGTAAAAACGTGAGCCTCCTAATCGGAGACGGTTTTCGAAGACAATGTAAAGCTTGTTAATATATTAAAGACGTAAAATTCCTAAGTTGGAACAATGAAAGAAAAAAAGAAAGCTGTCATCGTTTAATCGGCAAGCAATTGTACAGTATTAGGGAGTTTGCATTTGTGTTTTAGTTATTTCTAGATAGTTTATGATTCATCAGTATGGTACCTTCTATGATTTTATCAACATATTTGTAAATAAAAGACTGTTATATAAGGCTGCAAAATTGTCAATATCAATCATCTAATTGAACAGATTTTCTTTGTCTGATAAGGATACTTTAGCTATTCTCTAAAACTCCAAATTTTTAGCTCAAAAGTTTTTTTTTTTTAAGCAGAAAATTAATTTTTATACCTCGCAATAATGTTTTCATTTAGATACTTTTTTAAAAAATCTATTACTTAAATATATAACATATTTCACACACACATACGTATATAAATGCATATAATAGTTAAGGAAATATTTAATGAAATACTGGATAGTTTCTTCGAAAAATATTCTAGAACTTTATAATTTTTTAAACTCTATTTTTCTTTATTCATATGTAAAATTATTTTTAAAGCATTAGGCACTATTAGAGAAAAAATTATTTTAGTTCACTATATGTACATGTACTGTGCATAAATATAAGAAATTTGGAAGCGTATCATTCAATATCCTTTAACATAGTGTACTTAATAATATTAATTTGATATCGGTTTCCCTCCAAATTGTTTCAAATTTTCGCCAAGTTGGACGATAACATTACAATATGGTTACCTTGATTTTTATCGTTTATGGCACTGGGTATTTTTACAATGTTTACTCTATAATCGTTATTTTTTTTATTGGTTTATTTTTATTGCAAAGTAACTTTATTTCAAGTGATTCGATTTTTTAAGAAATTGAACCATTTTTCTATTTGACGTTATTGTGTTAAAGTTTCATTTTCTATTTTTTGTGATTTCTTACTGTTGGATAATCAATATTTCAGAAATTATTACGTAGTATCAGGATAACTTTAAAAGAGTGTGAGGATTCGGCATTTATATAAATATTTCAGACTATTAGTTTTACCAAATTCGGACGTTTGGTAAATATTATTTTTTTAATTGATCGTATTATTTTTTTACTTTATTTTATATTATTTTTTTTAAAGTAGGGAATTTTTAGATTACGACCTTTATGAAATGTGATAAATATGGTGAAAACATGAGAATTGCTTCTTAAAAAAGTAATAAATTGGATTGCTGAATTTATTTTACTGCCGCACACGTATTAATAAATTTGTGAAACAGGATTCTTTTTTTAATGATAGCAAATTGCAAATTCCCCATGTTTTAGTAAAAAAAATTTCATAGTTTTCTCCCTTTCCAAATAACTCATCGCTTTTTAAGTGCTAAATTCTTCTTTTGATTTCAAATTGCTTTGTTTTTTTAAATTTTACCCTTTCTTGTTTTTTAATTTTTTTTTGTTTTGTTTTTTGAAATTTTTTATATATATATTGAATTTTCTTGTCCTTGTACTGTCTCTCTCTTCAGCAGTTTTTCAATTTCCACTATTAGTTCACACTCTCTCTCTATATTTATGTATATACAGTAGACCTCAAATGTGTTCGTACACTTGCAATTTCCTATAAAATTTAATGTTTTCGACTAATAAAAATTAATATATTGGAATTGTAATTTTTTTATAATATCTGCAACTTGTTTTTAATGGAATGACATAATTAATTTTTTTAAAATAGAATAGCTATTATTTTTTAAAATTAATAATCAAAAAGCTTCTGAAAAATTAAGCCACAAAAGTTTTCGTACACTTAAAAAAATCTCAACAAAGTTTTAAATATTGTATTTTTTTCTTAATTTAGAACTCAGTAGGATATCTTAAAGTGTTCACAACAACTTTTAAAAGTCTTGGTGTAGATTTAATCAGTTTTTTTTTTTTTTTTTTTTTTTTTTTTTGTAATTTCTGCATCAATTTTTCTTTATGCTTCTGTGATTATAGTTTTTACCTCACATTATGTGTATATATCATGTTTTCCTTTCTTTTTAAATAAAATTCTCCCCAAATATGTTCTACTGGGCTAAATAAACTCACTGATGAGATGTTTTCAGAATTTTGGGACAGTTACAGAGACACCAGCGGCATATAATGACATAATTATTTTTTAAAAAATGATATAACTATTATTTTTTAAAATTAATAATCAAAATCTATTGAAAAATTACGCCACAAAAGTCTTCGTACACCTAACAAAAATCTCAACTTAGCTTTAAATATTGTATTTCTTTCTTAATTTAGTACTTAGTAGGATATCTTTTAGTGTTCACAATAACTTTTAAATGTTTTCTTATAAATTTAATCAGTTTTTTGTAATTTCTGCATCGGTTTTCCTCCATGCTTCTGCTATTATTGTTTTTACTTCCCATTATGTCATGTTTTTTTTTTTTTAAATCAAATTATCCCCAAATGTGTTCTACTGGGCTAAATAAACTGATTGAGGAGGTGTTTTCAGAATTTCGGACAGTTATAGAGACATCAGTGGCGTACATTGAGACCAGTGTGATTGGCGTCATTATCCTGCTAAAAAAGGAAATTACCTCTAATATCCAAATTTTGGCGGACAATCTAAAATTTCTCTTTAAAATATTTAAATAGAACTTATGATTCACGATACCATCAAAAAATACCAAATTACTTAATTTTGAGGCCGATTCACACCCCCACTCAAGAACACTTCCACCTCCATAGTTCATTAATCAAACTAGTTTCGTGGTATTAAGTTTCAGAAAAAGGTGCTCTTGCGTAATATTATCCCCAGGCGAGCGGGTCTCACCTTTGCGCTCTGAATACTGATCTTAATTGGATTATTACTTTGGTTGCTTAATATTTTGTGACAGTAAAATAGTTAGAGTGAATCATGTCTACTGATTATTCAGTTCTTCCCACACATCTAGCCGGGTCCGAGAATAGACAAGGGGGATTAGAGGGAAGCAGGGACCGACACACATTACAATTTTACATTAAAATCAAGCAATTTTAATGACCACTTCTGAAATTTTAAAAGCATACAAGTAATTTTAAACACACATCACTTTCTAATCAGCAATTTTTGGCATGCGCCCTTGCATTTAATTACTGATAAAATCTGTTTTTTTATTTGATTTTTTTGTTAGGAAAGATTATGGCAATTTTATCGTGCTATGTAAGTTTAGGCACTTGGTAAAACCACCTCAAGGTATTGGTCACCATAAAACGTGTTAAAAAAGAGAGTAATTTGAAATGTTCTGAAATATTTTAAAAATAGAAAAGAAAAATCCATTGGCAAGAGAAAAAGTTCTTTAAACAGAAAACGCACCAAAATTTAATGCAAAAAAAAAAAAAATCATTAAATTCGTATACTATGTTATTTTAAAATCTTGCAAGAAAAAGACCAAGTAAAAAAAAAGTTGGGTGTACACTAAATATATAAACAAGTACACTCAAGCTTAAATACACAAAATACACTTAAACTATTTTTCTAAAAAATATCATGACCAAAATTTATAATTAAAAACCGAAACATTTATTGAAACAAATGGTACAATTATAATTATTTAACAAATTGGTGGTGATAATCCTATCTGCTCAACATGTTTTCATAAAAACCTTTATAGTTATAAAAAAATAATTCAATTATTAATTTTACAGTTATTATTATGTCTATAAGCTTAAAAATTGATTTTATTATGAAGATTTGTATAATCTTAATACATATAGCTGTTCTTTAGTCCAAAATTTTTCTTCGTAAAGGAAGAGATTTTAAAATACTTTTTGAACAGAGCTATGATACGTGTCTGATTACTTTCGAAATGTATTACATTCTCTCGTGATTGCAAAAAGTTTCACACTGGGTTAAATCAACAGATAAACTCCCTGACAAGCGGCGGCAAATTGAAATCAAGTGATGAAAATACAAACATTAACCCTTTAACCAGTCATTTATTTAAATCGAAATGCTTAAAAAAAGGCTCATTTTTTAAAATTTTGTATAACTAAACACCAAACTTAACAAAATGAGACAAGAATTTTATCATGATTTTAAAGTTATTACGCCATTTTTATTTTACAAGTGTGTGTGTGTGTGCGTGTGTGTGTGTGTGCGTGTGTGCGTGCGTGTGTGCGTGCGTGGTGTGCGTGCGTGCGTGTGTGTGTGTGTGTGTGATACTCAGTCTTACATCGCAATGGGGGTAGAAATAATATCATTTTTCCATTTTCATTTCTTCTCAAACCACAAATTACACATTGCATTGCCAATCCCCGTTATTTACCGAATATATTCAAAGATTGAAATTCCTCCCTAAAATGAAAAATTCCCGCCTTCACCACAATACCGGAGGAGAAAAATTTCAGCACCATGGAAGAACTGCATCTCTTAAAAACACTAGCACTAATAATCTCATCATGAAAATTGAAAATATATGCAAATCAAAGATAGAAAAAAAAAAGAAAATATCAATGCCCGTACAGCTTAAAAGCAAATTGGTTGTTTCCAGCTTCCGGTAGTCCATACGGTGTAGGGGCAAACCAGTTAAGAGGTTAATGAGAAAGGTTATATCTTTGAAAAAGTTGAAAATTTTTAATTTAAAAATTACAAATCTGTTGTTTTCAGAAAGAAGTAGAACACTAGGCCCAGAATTGACCTAGAGTTCCATCTCCCGGAGATGCTATGCACCGGGTCTCCAGCATTATCAAAAACTAAAATGTACTCTTGCACACGAAAACTTGACAATATTTTCATCGTAGGAAAAATGCATTTTATCATAAAAATAAATATTGTAGATTAGTGACGCACACAAGGGTCCCCATGTCCGAAGTTCCCCCCCCCTCACCCTAGACTTTTTTCTAAATGATTATAATCCTATGCATAAAGTATGCAAAATTTAATTGAATATTGTTATTGCTAATTAATTTTATCAATTGATACTAATTATTTATTCAATAATTAATTTTTTTCTGTTTTTTTGTTCCTGACAACCGACAAAATCAAAAAGAATATGTCCGGAGGCGTGTTGGGGTATGATACGAGAAGGGTGGACTTTTGACCCTGGACCCCCCCCCCCCCCTCTCTCTCAATTGAAAAATTTTGGTGTGCGATACTGTTGTAGATCTCTAAAATTTAAAAATCTGCAAACTAATTCTTTAAATCATGTGGACTTTATCGACTTACACTGCCGCAGACTGAGGCATTACCTGTAGGTAGAACCTGTTTTTGTGCAGTCCTTTTTTATGCGATTTATTTTGTGAGATTTTTCTGTGTGATCTTTTTTCATGCGGTATATGAATTTTTACGGCTTTGGCGCTACTGTAAAGTTTTCTATCAATGTACGGCTGAAGATCGGAGAATGTTAGGGCCCCCCTGAAAAGTCAGACTTAATCTTTAATATTTTATTAATTGGGTAAATACGTACTTGGGGCGTTAATCAGACCTTGGGTTCCCCCCCCCACACGAAGCAGAGGTTTGGTGTGTGTACGTTACACCACTGTTATGTACATATATACACTTCAAGACGCTCTATTCATTTTTTATAAACAGTCTCAATACAATGCCCGTTCAAATGCTTTCTCTCAACGCACTAACAGCCCGCGCTTGATTGAAGACGAAACTTTCAATGACAGTTATAATGCTTGTCGGTTCCTGTTTCCCTCTGATCCCCCTTGTCTACGCTTGGATAGGGCCGTGTGAGCGAGATCATGGTGCAACAGCGTTCCATCACTCCCCAATTCTTGCCTTTTTTAACACGCTTTTATAAGTTTCACTTGCATGTAACGAAATCTTGGAACTCTATTTATACCCACTTTAAAGGGTGAGATTAATTCGAAATTTTGCACACTTGTCAAGGACCGATGACAGCATAATAATTTCATAATTTTGTTCCATTGTCCTTTTCGGAATCGTCAGGAATAAGGATAATCAGATTTGGCGACAATTCCATATATCATTTCCAGATTTGGCGACTTATTGCATGTACCATTTTCAAATTTGGCGACTAATTCCATATACCATTTTCAGATTTGGCGACTAATTTCATACATCATTTCCAGATTTGGCAACTAAAAGAATAAGGTGTAACCCTGAGGCGAGTGTTTTGAATTTAAAGCTAATTATATGCGAGTATAAAATACACTTGCGGTTAATAGAAGTAAAACAAACAAACACAAAAAAGTGTTCTGTATCTGAGAAAGTGGAGGGTGGGTGTGTGCTAGCAATTTCTTACCGTAATATAAACATTTTTCTGAAAATGAAAAAAAAAGGCTCGTGCATGTGAAAAAAAATAATTTATGTTCTAACTGCTAAATATTTTTTATTAACACGCTTTTATAAGTTTCACTTGCATGTAACGGAATCTTGGAACTCGATTTATACCCACTTTAAAGGGTGAGATTAATTCGAAATTTTGCACACTTGTCAAGGACCGATGACAATATAATAATTTCATAATTTTGTTCCATTGTCCTCTTCAGGATCGTCAGGAATAAGGATAATCAGATTTAGCGACAATTCCATACACCACTTCTAGATTTGGCGAATTATTGCATATACCGTTTTCAAATTTGGCGATTAATTTCATTCAACATTTCTAGATTTGGTGACTAATTTCAGATTTAACGACTAAAAAAATAAGGTGTAACCCTTAAGTGAGTGTTTTGAATTTAAAGCTAATTATATGCAAGTATAAAATACACTTGTGGTTAATAGGGAAAAAAAGTGTTCTCTGTCTCAGAAAGTGGAGGGCGGGTGTGTGTTAGCAATTTTTTACCATAATATAAACATTTTTCCGAAAATGAAAATAAAAAAAAAGGCTCGTGCATGGGGAAAAAAATAATTTATGTTTTAACTGTTAATATTTTTTATTTTTATAAAGCAATACGTTTAGAAGTGATGATACGAATTAACATTATAGTAATACGTTTAAAAGGTGAAAAAACGATTGACACTTTATATTACCATGTTTTTATTAACTAGCTTTCGTTAATGTCTGTCCGGGTGGAATTTTGTAATTGATTTTAAACTGTGTGACTTTCCGATGAGCTAGAAACTTGAAATTTGGACCATAGCTCAGAAGTGGATGACAATGCATGAAAATGTGAAAAAAGAAAGAAAAAAAATGAAAAGGAGGAATTTTATACTTTTTAGTCCGTTATAAAAACATGGTACATTAATTTTTTTTTTTAATTCAAACTTTTTCATCAAAATACACTGTTATTTGTTTCACCTGTTTAAAAGAGACGGAATCAAATATAATGATACGGGACTCATCGGAAACCCCGTAAACGGAGAAAATAAATACACTCAGACCCGTTAATTAATATTCATTGAAGAACAAGACTAATTACAGCAGCCACGTAATTCCAGCTTCAAATATCAAACTCAAGGATAAATTCAACAATGAATAAATGATAGTTACAGAAACAAAACAAAAAAATCTGCTTTTATTGTAGATCAAACTAAAAAATGAAAAATAAATTATAGTTTAAAAAAAACTAAAAAAACACGCTTTTATACTGAATCTAACTAAAAAGGAAACAAATAATTCTTATTATAAGAATAAAAAGATAACTAGAAAATGAATGTCATTGGGGTAAAAGCGTGGGGTGTTCTATAAATGTATCAGTTGTTATAATTTCTATTCCGAAAAGCTGAGTTAGTGTAAAAATGTAGTACAAAGCACCCCAAGCTTTTACCACAATGACATCAATTTTCTAGTTCTCATTTTATTCTTATAATAAGAATTATTTTTTTACTTTTTAGTTAGATTCGGTATAAAAGCATGTTTTTTAGTTTTTTTAAACTATAATTACCTAATTTTTTCACGAAGTTTTTTTATTATTTCAATGTAGTAGGGTTGGTTAACAGTCTGACCATTGATGTGAGTGGGGACTCACTCATATCACGAATTTTGACTATGTTTTGGTCTGTAATCACTGACCATGGACGCTCAACACGTTCATCATCTTCTACACTGTCCCTTCTCCCTAAAAATCGCTTATGCCATTCAAACACATGTGCACGAGACAAAATTTCATCTCCATAAGGCTCAGTTTGAAATATTTCCGTTGCCAATTTCTTCACGAGAAACTTGCTGTTGATTTGACATTTTTTCGGCAGAATGCAGTAGCATGTGTTCACTCAATAACGCAGTACTTCCAACTGGCGTGATTGAAGGTGAAACTGTTGTGAATTGTGAGACAATCGCACTTCAATAAAATTGTAAAAAGAATCGATTTAGTATTGTTATAAAAAAATTTCAATAAATCGCGTGCCACAGCTACCGTACCGCCGTGCCACAATATGGCACGTGTGCAGCGGATTGGTACCCTTTGTTCTAAAAAGTAATAAAATTTTTGGTTTTTTTTTTTTAAATTGATTTGATTAGAATGGCAAAATGCCATTGACATTTTAAATTTCAAGTGAATTGAATTAAACTATACCATGCATTCATAGTTGATCACAAATAAAAATTGTAATTTTCTGCCTCAATTTAAATGTTTCGCCTTTAGACCCCTAATAATAAATCTTCTATTCAATCTTCTGTTGTAAAATAATTACCTTAAACTGTTGCTTTCATTTTGTAATACCCTTCCCGTCAACCCTGAGACCCAGCTAAAGGTGTGGAAGGAAGTGAAGGATGCTTCGACATGATAATTTCCCATTATTTTATTTATCACTTAAATCGACTCAAAAAAAAAACAATCCAATGCAACACAATAGATAGGATATTCCAATCAGTCAACAGAGGGAGGGGACGAGAGTCGCGTTTTGGTAGAATACATCTAATAAATCAACCACTTTAAAATAATCGATCTACTACCTTAATATTACTTTACACGTTAGATATATAACTATCGGCCTCTTAACCTCTTTAATACTTTAAATATCAAACGTAATATGAAGTTGGCAATACCTGAACTGTAGGCAGTCTTCTTATTAATTGAGGCTTAACCCTTCAAATATGACCTTCCTGTCTTTAATCACTCATGCGGACTTTCTAACCTATTTTTCTGTATTCTTCTCTTTATATCTCATTTGTCCCCTTTAGTTAACTAACTTTCTAACCATCTCACTTTCTAACTCACTCACCAAAGTTCTACTATCTATCTCCCTAGTAAGCGAACCTGAACTATATATAATAAACTTAACGTCTTCTTCTTAGGAGAAGATTGATAAGTTTTTATAGCCCCAAAGATTTCCCAAGAGGGTTGGTGTAAGGACGCGTATAGATCCGTCACAATTTAAATTATCTTTTTTTGTTCGTACTGAAAGCACCAATAGTAAAGTTGATCTAAATTCTAAGATATTTTAAGAACAAACTGTATATGTGAATCAGTCCATCAAGTATATTTAATTTAACTAATTCTGTCATTTATTATTTAAAATGAATTGAGATTTCTAAGTGTAAAATGTTTTACAGCTTTTTTATTATTCTTTTAACAATTTGACATTTTAGTTTGCCAGTTTAATTCTGTCCTTTTTTTATACCGTAGTTCTGTGTAACGCGAACAGCTTTTCACGAAATCAGATAAATTAATCAAATTGTCTTTATTGTCTTAAATGCATACATGCAAAGTTTTTTTTATCTTTGTATATATTGCAAAATTCCTCATTTATAACATATAATTGTTGTTTAGAAATAAGAAAGAAAAAAAAGGCTGACTATGAAAAGTTCGTTAGTTAAATTAGGACGTTTTGTTTATTTTTGGAAGGCAGTAGGTTTGGAATATATATGTATATTGCTGACTTCCTGTTATAATTTATGAAGAGTCAGTCAGTTTTAGAATGAAAGATCTAAACTCGACACCTTCAGATTTGAAGAGATCAGTTTTTAATATTTGTTTGAAGCTACGTGAACGCGTATGAATAATTAATTAGTAAAAAATTAATTATTCATACGTTCGGAGTTTTTCTCAACCAAATTTTATTTTATTGCATTACAACAAATACGTTTTAAGACAATAGGAATGGAAATTGATGTCTAATAATTGAAAAGTGTAACGAAATCATTGTTACTGCCCACATATTGGAACAAAGTAATCATTGTTTGCTTGTCAATAATATATGTTCAAAAGTATTTCATATTTGTGAACTTTGCAACTCAAAAATATCTATTATTTGTGTTTCAAACAGTTCTATTTCTTTGTTTTTTGTATTCTTATTTCGTTTTATAAAATCTCTCCCATGAAGAGTCACAAAGTTACAGAGCGTTTGTCTTAGTTTCGCCATCTAATTTCTGAGCTGTTTACGCATCAACAAAATCTTGTTAAGAAACCCAGAGAAACGAAAACCTTAAACGAGAAAATGAAACATTCTTTTGCACAAGAAGGCAATTCAGTTGAGCAACTCAAAGTCCATCAGTTGAAGAACAGAATCTGAAGAGAATTCTCAACTTTATAGTAAATGAAACAATTACTCTTTTTTAAGCATTTACTTAAATCCTCGAAGTCGAATCAAGAATTTCAATTCAAAAAGATGGAAGCTTACTAAACAAGGGGAAAAAACTGTTGGTTATTCAACAACGTAGAAAGTCAAAAATAAAACAGATTTGTAGAAATCTCAACCTTACAGTAGAAGAAATGACTATATCCAGGTCTTATAATATTCGGCAACTTATTTAAATTTCAAAAAGTAATTCATTAAAAAATAAAATTAAATGAAGTTCAGTTATACAGGAAAACAAAATAGAATTCAAACACGCGCGTAGAAAACAGTTTGATCTTCTAGCACCAAATGCATCAACGGAAGAACAGAAAGAGAAAAGCATTTTCAACCTTATGATAATATCAACGATTACATCCAGTCTTGAATAGTCCTATGCAAATCAGCTTGAATAATCAAAGAAGTTATTCAAGTAGACGGGAGAAAGATCGCGGACATGGAAAAACAAAAGATCCTCTCGAGCAGGAAGACTGCCTCAACTGAAAAAACACCCAATTCAGAAATAGAAGAACAGTAAAACAAAGATGCCTCTGCATGACAATAGGAAAAGCAATTATCAGCATAATCGGGAAGGCAACAAATCTCTTAAAGGACATGGTTAAAGTGTAGTATAGGAGGGGCCCTTGGCGATGTCAATTTCTTTTGGCGACCAAAATCGATCGCCAAGCTACTTTATTTAGCGATAAGTGTCCGGAAGCCAGAATGAGTTCGTTATCTGGTGAAATTTTCGATTCGGCCACTGGTCCGCCAAATTATGAAAAATCAATAATTTGGCGCATTTTTGCGTGTTGTGTTTTGGAATAACAACCCTACTACAACACCATATGACTTCTCCCTCACTGAGACAAAAATCAAAAGGGTTACCAGATTTGGCGCTTTTATCGATTTGGCAAGAAAGCACTTGGCGGAATAAGTGGCCGATTCGACAATTCAACTCGTTATCTCACCATGATATCTATATAAAAATCGCCAAATCTAATGGGCCTCCTATACTACACTTACTTGATCAATAGTTAAAACAAGGCAAAAAGAAGACTAAGCTGCACATCATAAGCTCTTACAACAATTCAATAATATTCCAAAAGTTTCACCGAGTTAATGCCATGAAACCTTTTATCCAATATGGGAATAATAGACAAGTTTAATTAGTTCCAATACGAAGTACTTCAAGAACAAAGATATCAAAAGCCCCACTAGAAGTTTAAAGTTAACAGCCAAAATGAAAAGGTAAAAAAAATGTGCGTTTGTATCATGTAATGTACACACATAGAAAGATCATTTTTAATGTTTTATGTTCTTACGCTTGAGTGGACTTGTATGTGAGGGAGGAGTGTTAAATATGTCCACGTGTGAAATTTCATATTCTTATCGGTAGGGAAATTAAAAATTTAAAATATGTAAGATATTTCTAAGTACTTCACAAAAAATGCTGAAATATATTATCTTAACAGCAATCCCTGTTTACTTTCGTTCATTACAGTTATCTTTTTTATTCAAATTTGGTAATAGTTTTGTACACACACAAGCAAATGCATACACTGCTGGGCATTAAAAATGCTACACCTGGAAGGATTGCAAATATTAACCTCTTCTAATTATATTATACATGCGTGAAATATAATTAGAAGAGATTAAAGTGTAGTATAGGGGAGGGGACCCTTGGCAATGATAATTCTTTTGACGACCAAAATCGAACGCCAAGCTACTTTACTTAGGATAGGTGTCTGGAAGCCAGAATGAGTTCATAATCTCACCATAACATCTATATAAAAATCGCCAAATCGAAAGCCCCCCCCCCCATACTACACTTGAGCCTTAGAAGAATACAAAATTAAATTTTCAGTTGTTTTAGGGGGTTACTCAACAAGCAGAATTCGGTATCCAGAGATGGTGCCTCTGTTAGCAAAAACAACTCTAAATTGTCTGAAATATTGAATCCAACGTAGCTTAAGTGACCAATAAGAGTGGTAGTGTGCCAGTCCCTAGGTAACAGATGTCCACATGTTTTAAAAGGGAAACAGGTAAATATTGTCTGTATCGAAAAAGGTAAAGACAGCACGGACAACATGTTACTTTGTTGAAAAAGCTTTGAAGACAGGAATCAGATTTTAATTCATCTAAAATATAAAGATGACTTTCCGAAATATTCGTTATATCGGCAAGAGATGAACAGGTTATGTACACGACGGCACCCTACACCGTTACTACAAGTGCTGAGTCCCAATGGTACTGGTGGTTGCGAGTTGGAAATATTCCTTCTCCTCGATATCTCTACAGAAGAATACGTCAATCAGGTTGAAGTGTAGTATAGGGAGGGCCCTTTGGATTTGGCTATTTTTCTTTGGATTTGGCGATTTTTATACAGATATTATGGTAAGATAACGAATTAATTCTGGCTTCCGAACATTTATCGCTAAGTTAAGTAGCTTGGCGATCAGTTTTGGTCGCCAAAAGAAATTGACAACGCCAAGGGCCCCCTATACTACATTTTAACCGTCAATCATGATTTTGTAATGCAGCCAATGTTCGTTTGAGAAGATTACGTGATGCCAATCTTGGTCCATTATCGTCATTCTAGAGTGTGCCTATCTCTGCTTAAGTCAGGAGAATTTGCAACATTGTATGCCTTGATAACAGTCAGTGGAACTCTACATGTCATCGCACTACCCTAACTAACAGCCTAAATGTTAGTGGTCGGTGATTCTCTATGTCCCTGTTGATTTAATATTTGCTTGACAATCATGAGCCGTGACCAACAGTTTCGCGAAACGAAAAGCCACTGTCTCGGTAGGCAACGATGTGCCGTAGTCAAACAACAACATGTGCTGGGAAGAGTTCTTATACATACAAGGTATAACACGAACTTTACGTTAGCAACCAACGTTCAAATGCCACTTCAAAATGAGTAACTTGCTGTAAAGTCTTTACTTTTATACAGACTGTAAATGGCGACATCTCTTACCTGCATGATTTACATGCAATGATTTACATATCCTAGCCTGATTAATTATTCACACAAGATTGACATTTGTCGCTTATCACCTTCATTCCAGCAGGGTATTTTTTTACATCAAAAACACTATCTTAATTCAAAAAATTTGGAAAAAAACAAACGTTTTGCATAATTTATTAATGATTTTGTGTGGGAACGTAGGAGTATATGCGAATTTATGTGTTTTTTAAATACGTTTCTATCTCTCCTCCCAAATAACTACGTATTTTGAATAATTAGTGAAATGTATGTGAGTGTACTGTGAAAGTTAGATTTATTTTATCATCGTACATCAAACTGTGTATTTTGTATAAATAAGAGTGGGAGGGATGGTTAAAGCATAAGAGAGTGTGTTGTACACGCATAAATATGCGTATTTTGTAGGAATGTGCATGGGAGGAGGAGCGGAAGCGTGTGGGAGAGTATGCTGTGTACGCATAAAAATGCTTATTTTGAAAGAATTTGGGCGGGAGAGAGGGTGGAAGTGCGTGTGAGTATGTTGTGTACTTATAAAATGCGTATTTTGTAGAATGTGGGTGGGAGGTGGGCGAAAGTATGTGGAAGTGTATGTTATGTATGCATAAATGTGCGTATTTTGTAGGATTGTGAGTGCAAAGGACGGCGAATGTGTGTGAGAGTGTGTTGTGTACGCATAACATTGCGTATTTTGTAAGAATGTGAGTGGGAGGAGGGTGAAAGTGTGTGGAAGAGTATGTTATGTACGCATGAATGTGCGTATTTTGTAAGATTGTGGGTGGAAAGGATGGCGAATGTGTGTGAAGTGTGTGTGTACGCATAACATTGCGTATTTTGTAAGATTGTGGGTGGGAGAGAGGGTGAAAGTGTGTGGAAGAGTGATGTTATGTACGCATTAATGTGCGTATTTTGTAGATTGTGGGTGGAAAGGATGGCGAATGTGTGTGAGTGTGTTGTGTACGCATAACATTGCGTATTTTGTAAGATTGTGGGTGGGAGGGTGGGTGAAAGTGTGTGGAAAAGTGTGTTATGTACGCATGAATGTGCGTATTTTGTAAGATTGTGGGTGGAAAGGATGGCGAATGTGTGTGAGGTGTGTTGTGTACGCATAACATTGCGTATTTTGTAAGAATGTGGGTGGGAGGGGAGGGTGAACAGTGTGGTGGAAGAGTATGTTATGTACGCATGAATGTGCGTATTTTGTAAGATTGTGGGTGGGAGGGAGGGTGAAAGTGTGTGGAAGAGTATGTTATGTACGCATGAATGTGCGTATTTTGTAAGATTGTGGGTGGGAGGGAGGGTGAAAGTGTGTGGAAGAGTAGTTATGTACGCATAATGTGCGTATTTTGTAAGAATGTGGGTGGGAGGGTGGTGAAAGTGTGTGGAAAGTGGTTATGTACGCATGAATGTGCGTATTTTGTAAGAATGTGGGTGGGAGGGAGGTGAAAGTGTGTGGAGAGTATGTTATGTACGCATGAATGTGCGTATTTTGTAAGAAAGTGGGTGGGAGGGAGGGTGAAAGTGTGTGGAAGAGTACTTTATGTACGCATGAATGTGCGTATTTTGTAAGAATTGGTGGAGGATGGGAAGTGTGTGAGAGTGTTGGTACGCATAACTTGCGTATTTGTAAGATGTGTGGGTGGAAAGTGTGTGGAGTGTGTTATGTACATGAATGTGCGTATTTTGTAAGATTGTGGGGTGGAAAGGATGGCGAATGTGTGTGAGTGTGTTGTGTACGCATAAAATGCGTATTTTGTAAGATTGTGGGTGGGAGGGTGGGTGAAAGTGTGTGGAAGAGTATGTTATGTACGCATGAATGTGCGTATTTTGTAGGATTGTGGGTGGAAAGGACGGCGAATGTGTGTGAGAGTGTGTTGTGTACGCATACAGTGCGTATTTTGTAAGAATGTGGGTGGGAGGGTGAAAGTGTGTGGAAGAGTATGTTATGTACGCATGAATGTGCGTATTTTGTAGGATTGTGGGTGGAAAGGACGGCGAATGTGTGTGAGTGTGTTGTGTACGCATAACATTGCGTATTTTGTAAGAATGTGGGTGGGAGGGGGGTGAAAGTGTGTGGAAGAGTATGTTATGTATGCATAAATGTGCGTATTTTGTAAGATTGTGGGTGGGAGGGTGGGGTGAAAGTGGTGGTGGAGAGTGTGTTGTGTACGCATAACTGCGTATTTTGTAAGAATGGGTCTGGGAAGGAGGGTGAAAGTGTGTGGAAGAGTATGTTATGTACGCATGAATGTGCGTATTTTGTAAGATTGTGGGTGGAAAGGATGGCGAATGTGTGGGAGAGTGTGTTGTGTACGGATAACATTGCGTAATTTGTAAGAATGTGGGTGGCTGGGAGGGTGAAAGTGTGTGGAAGAGTACGTTATGTACGCATGAATGTGCGTATTTGTAAGATTGTGGGTGGAAAGGATGGGAATGTGTGTGAGTGTGTTGTGTACGCATAACTGCGTATTTTGTAAGATTGGGTCTGGGAAGGAGGGTGAAAGTGTGTGGAAGAGTATGTTATGTACGCATGAATGTGCGTATTTTGTAAGATTGTGGGTGGGAAAGGATGGCGAATGTGTGTGAAAGTGTGTTGTGTACGCAAAACATTGCGTATTTTGTAAGATTGTGGGTGGAGGTGGTGAAAGTGTGTGAGAGTGTGTTGTGTACGCATAACTGCGTATTTTGTAAGAATGGGTCTGGGAAGGAGGGTGAATGTGTGTGGAAGAGTATGTTATGTACGCATGAATGTGCGTATTTTGTAAGATTGTGGGTGGAAAGGATGGCGAATGTGTGTGAAAGTGTGTTGTGTACGCATAACATTGCGTATTTTGTAAGAATGTGGGTGGGAGGGAGGGTGAAAGTGTGTGGAAGAGTATGTTATGTATGCATAATGTGCGTATTTTGTAAGAATGTGGGTGGGAGGGTGGGTGAAAGTGTGTGAGAGTGTGTTGTGTACGCATAACTGCGTATTTTGTAAGAATGGGTCTGGGAAGGAGGGTGAATGTGTGTGGAAGAGTATGTTATGTACGCATGAATGTGCGTATTTTGGGTGGGGTAAGAGAAATTGTGGGAGTGGTGTAAAAAGGATTGGGCGAATGTGTGGGAGAGTGTTGTGTACGCATGAATGTGCGTATTTTGTAAGATTGGGTTGGGAAGGAGGGTGAAAGTGTGGTGGAAGAAGATGTTATGTTTGTTACGCATGAATGTGCATATTTTGTAAGATTGTGGGTGGAAAGGATGGGAATGTGTGTGAAAGTGTGTTGTGTACGATAACAATTGGTATTTTGTAAGAATGGGGTGGAGGGGGGTGAAAGTGTGTGAGAAGTGTGTTTTGTAGCATAACTGCGGTATTTTGTAAGAATGGGTCTGGGAAGGAGGGTGAATGTGTGTGGAAGAGTATGTTATGTACGCATAAATGTGCGTAATTTGTAGGATTGTGCGTGGAAGGATGGCGAATGTGTGGGAGAGTGTGTTGTGTACGCATAACATTGCGTATTTTGTAAGAATGTGGGTGGGAGGGAGGGTGAAAGTGTGTGGAAGAGTATGTTATGTACGCATGAATGTGCGTATTTTGTAAGATTGTGGGTGGAAAGGATGGCGAATGTGTGTGAGTGTGTTGTGTACGCATAACTGCGTATTTTGTAAGAATGGGTCTGGGAAGGAGGGTGAAAGTGTGTGGAAGAGTATGTTATGTACGCATGAATGTGCGTATTTTGTAAGATTGTGGGTGGAAAGGATGGCGAATGTGTGTGAAAGTGTGTTGTGTACGCATAACATTGCGTATTTGTAAGAATGTGGGTGGGAGGGAGGTGAAAGTGTGTGAGAGTGTGTTGTGTACGCATAATGCGTATTTTGTAAGAATGGGTCTGGGAAGAGGGTGAATGTGTGTGGAGAGTATGTTATGTACGCATGAATGTGCGTATTTTGTAAGATTGTGCGTGGAAAGGATGGCGAATGTGTGGGAGAGTGTGTTGTGTACGGATAACATTGCGTAATTTGTAGGAATGTGGGTGGGAGGGAGGTTGAAAGTGTGTGAAGAGTATGTTTTGTACGCATAACTGCGTATTTTGTAATAATGGGTCTGGGAAGGAGGGTGAATGTGTGTGGAAGAGTATGTTATGTACGCATGAATGTGCGTATTTTGTAAGATTGTGCGTGGAAAGGATGGCGAATGTGTGGGAGAGTGTGTTGTGTACGGATAACATTGCGTAATTTGTAAGAATGTGGGTGGGAGGGAGGGTCAAAGTGTGTGGAAGAGTATGTTATGTACGCATGAATGTGCGTATTTTGTAAGATTGTGCGTGGAAAGGATGGCGAATGTGTGTGAGTGTGTTGTGTACGCATAACTGCGTATTTTGTAAGATTGGGTCTGGGAAGGAGGGTGAAAGTTGTGGAAGAGTATGTTATGTACGCATGAATTTGCGTATTTTGTAAGATTGTGGGTGGAAAGGATGGCGAATGTGTGTGAGAGTGTGTTGCGTACGCACAACATAGCGTAATTTTGTATGAATGTGAGTGGGAGGG